>CAUYRH010051670.1:0-147351 GCA_963574655.1 Perodicticus potto
TCATATGAAGGCTAAATCCCAGTTATAGCACCAGATATGGGGTGGGGGGCAAGAGAGGGGCGAGGCTGGGGGAGGGTGGGTGGGGGGAGGGTGTGTAGTGGGATCACACTTACGGTGCATCTTACAAGGGTACAAGTGAAAATTACTAAATGTAGAATATAAATGTCTTCATATAGTGATTAAAAGGCCATGAAGGCTAAGCTAATAGTTCAATGAAAATATTTCAGATTGTATATGAAGTCAGTACATTGTGCCCCATGATTGCACCAATGTACACAATTATGATTTAATAAAAATTTTAAAAAAAGAAAAACATTGCATAATATCACTTATATGTGAAATTTAAAAAATTAAAAATGTATAGAGATAGAAAACAAAAATGTATAGAGATAGAGAACAAAACAGTGGTATCCAGGGTCAAAGTAAAGGGGAGCAAATAGGAAGATACAGGTCAGAAGATATAGAATAGTCCCTACGCATTGATGATGGGAAAATACAGATCTAAATACAAAGACAGAATGTTTTCTTTTTTGCCTCTTAAATAAGGAAAAAATATTTAATTTCAAAATATTACTTGTGCAAGGGGTGCAAGTTTGTTGCATAGACGCCTTGATTAATGCTTAAGTGAGGGCTTTTTGTTCATTGTTATATTGTTCATTGTACAATATAAGCTTTTACCCACCCACCCCCATCCTCCTCCTTTCTTGGTTTCTCAAGTCTTGTTATCAGTTTATGCTGGTGGGTACCTTTTGTTTAGCTACCACTTCTTAGAACATATGGTGCTTGGTTTTCTATTCATGAGATACTTTGCTTGGAATAATGGTCTTCAGTTCCATCCAACTTGCTGCAAAAGACATTATTTCATTTATTTTATGGCTGAGTAGTACTCCATGGTATGTATTTGCTACATTTTCTTTATACGCTGATGAACTGATGGGTACTTAAGATGATTCTATATCTTTGCAATTATGAATTGTGCTGTGATAAACATTTGAGTGCAGGTGTGGTTTTGATAAAATGACTTAATTTCCTTTGGATAGATACCCAGTGGTAAGATAACTAGATTGAATAGTAGGTCTTCATTTATTTCTTTGAGTACTCTCCATAATGTTTTCCATAGAGACTTTGCTAATTTGCAGTCCCACCAACAGTGTATTAGTGTTCCTTTTCCTCTGCATCCAGGCAAGTATCTATTGTTCTTTGATTTATTTATAACGGCTGTTTTGATAGAGGTAGGGAGCTAGCTCATCGTAGTTTGTGTCTTTTGCCCACTTTTTGATGGATTGTCTTTTCTTGCTAATTAGTTTGAAGTCTTTGTAGATTATGGATGTTAGACCTTTTTCACAAGTCCTCTTATATTCATTTTGCTGATTATTTCTTTCACTGTGCAGAGGACTTTTAATTTAATTAAGAATTAGTTGGTTAGTTAGTTAGTTATTGCTGTATTTGCCTTTGAAATCTTTGTCATAAATTCTTTGCCTAGGCCAATGTCTAAAAAAGTATTTTCTATGTTGTCTTTTTTATGGTTTTATGCCTTACATTTAAGTCTTTAATCTCTCTGGAATTAATTTTTATGTATGGTGAGAGATAGGGGTCCTGTTTCATTCTTCTACATGTAGCTTTCCAGTTTTCCCAGCATCATCTACTAAATAGAGCTTCCTTTCTCTAGTGTATAATGTTGTCCACCTTGATGAGGATCAATTGGTTATAGGTAAATGATCCTTGTTTTTCTGGACAGTTTGTTCTATTCTTTGGTTTATGTCTTATTTATTTGTTTAGTGTATTCAGCAAATATCTCCTAGGTCTATTTGTTCTAGAATCCAGTGTGAGTTCATTGTTTCTGGATTTATTTTCTGCTTTGATGATCTGTCCAGTTTTTCAGTAATGTTGAAGTCTCTGGCAATTGATATGCTACTGTTTATTTCTTTGCTTAGATCTTGAAGCATTTGCTTTCTAAAACTGAAAGGTCCTGTATTAGTTACATATATATTTAGATTTTCATGTCTTCTTGTTGAATTTCTCTCTTTGCCATTATATGATGACTATCTTTGTCTTTCTTTCTTTTTTTTTTGAGACAGAGTCTCACTTTGTTGCCCTCAGTAGAGTGCCATGGGTCTCAGCTATCAGCAACCTCCAACTCTTGAGGTTAAGTGATTCTCCTGCCTCAGCCTCCTAAGTAGCTAGGACTACAGGCACCCACCACAATGCCCGGCTATATTTTGTTATAGTTGTTATTGTTGTTTTAGCTGGCCCTGGCCAGATTCGAACCCAACAGCCTCAGTGTAGGTGGCCGGTGCCCTAACCACTGAGCTATGGGCACCCACTATCTTTGTCTTTCATTAATCATTGTTGATTTAAGTTTATTTTATCCAATATGAGAATGGCTGTAACTGCTCACTTTTATTTTCCATTCATGTGGAATATTTTTTTCCCATTCCTTAACCTTGAATCTAAGTGAGCACTTGTAGCTTAAATGTGTTCCTTGAAGACAACAAATACTCAGATTGTTTTTTAAAAAAACACTCAGCCAGTCTATATCTTTGAGGTGGAGCATTTACACTGTTTACATTGAGTGTTAGTATTGATATGTAGCATGCTATTCTGTTTATCATGTTGGATGATATCTTTTTGTTTTGTTTTCATTCTGTGATATTGTTTCATAAGAGCTGTGAGCTATAACTTCTGCATATTTTTATACTGGCAGGCATATATTGTATTGGTACATTCTTAATACACTTTTGAGCATTTCCTATAGGGTAGATCTGGTCATGAAAAATTTGCTTAGCATTTGCCTATCTGAAAAAAGTCTTTATTTCTCCATCATTTATGCAAGTTGATTTTGCAGGATACAAAATTCTTGGCTGGCTGTTCTGTTTTATGATGACTAAAAAATGGGACCCTCTATCTCTTCTGGTTTATACAGTTTTGCTGAGAAGTCTGCTGTTAGCCTCATGAGTTTTCCTTTGTAAATTAGTTGTTGCTTTCATCTTGAGGCTTGTAGTAATTTCTCCTTCATTTTCATTTTTACTTTAGCCAGGCTGATGACTATGTGTCTTGGTGATGTCCTATTCGCTACGAGTTTTCTGGTGTTTGATGATCATCCTATATCTGGATATGTGAATCTCTGCTGATACCAGGGATGTTTTCCTCAAATCTATCCTCAAATTGGTTTTAAATTCTTACTGCTTTTTATTCTTCTCTCTCCAGGATGCCTATAATTTATATATTGGCTTGTTTTGCATAGTCCCATATTTGTCTGTGTGATTATTCATTCTTCTTTATTTTGTTTTCTGCATCTTTCACTGACTTGATTATTTTGAAAACCTTGTATCCAAGCTCTGAGATTATTTTTCTTCTGCTAGGTCTAACCTGTTGTTGAAGCTTTGTGCTGTATTTTGTAATTTTCTAAATGACTCTTTGAATTCTGTGATAATAATTTCTTATGTTGTCCATGTCTTTAGTTGGGGCTAAAGTTATATGAGTGGGACTTTTTTCTTTTTTTCTATTCATGTTATGAAACTTTTGGCTTCTTTGGGTTGGTTTTCAACTTTCTCTTGAATCCCATTCATTTTGTTTGCCAATCATATTCTGAATTCAAATTCGGAGATTTCAACAATTTTCTTTTGGTTGGATGCCATTGCTGTGTTTCTACTGTCATTCTTTGAGGTTTTCAAACTACCTTGTTTTTTCATGATTCTAGAATTTTTAGCTGGCTTCTCATCTGGAGCCTCATTTCTCAGCTCAGGGCTGATATGTTTGTAGTACACCTGTTCTCCTTTGCAGGGAACTCTTCTACTTTGTGAGAAGAAAGAAAAGTCCCTAGATAACATTTTTGTTTTCCAATACAGAAGATTTACCTTGTGAAAGACAGATGAATGCATTGAGATCCTATAATACAGCTCTTCAATTTACTATTCTTGTCCCAGTTCAAGCCAATGCTGGAAAATATTTATTCAGATTGGAGCATTGGCACCTCTGTCACTATTGGAAGCTTGGGCAGTATATTGCACAAATCTATCCCCATTGGAGTTGTTGCCCATTGCCTTGGTGAATTGTAGAACCTCGACTGATATCTGGTTATGTCACAGGACCTTGGTCAGTCCTGAGGATATTTGTGTGGAGGAGTGGGTTGATCCTTAGGCAACCGTTGGAAGTTTAGCCAGGGGACTTGATGATTCCCTCTCCACTGAGGTGAGTGTTGTTGGAGATTGCTCTGCCTGGGTTTCTACAGTGGTGGGAGTGGCTGCTTGATTATTTAGGTAATGGCCACTGGTGTCAGGGTTGCAGTCATTAACTTCATATAGATCTTAGTGTATTTGTGATACTTGGCAGTGTGGCTTATGACTAGTGGGTCTGGGGCAGAGAGCTGGACCCAGGGCATGGCATTGTGCAATGTTGTGGGGGTGTGGCTTACTAGTTGGCACGCAATGTCTGTGTGAAGAGCATGGACCCAGGAGCTCTCTCCTTTATCCTTTCCGTAATGTAGGAGTCTCCCCAGGTACCTTTTGATCTTGGTGAGTAGAACTCCCCATCCTTGTCTCCCTCATTCTGAGTGTCCCCATTGGTTCTCTGATGATCTACTCTTCTCTCTAAGAGGGTCCATTTGTAAGTGGGCATCTACCTATAGTTTTTGATCCTCTCCCAGATAGTAGCAAGTGTGAGCTGCTTCTAGTCTGCCATCTTGCTAACATTCATAGTCTTAAATACTTATGTTGATAAATAATTTATAATACAAAGCACCCAAATCAATATATTAGGAAAAATACAACTAAAGGATGCATAAAATAATAACATAGATTAATAAGGATAGAAGAAAATAAAGGAATAAAAAACAAAAAATGATATAAGTTTAAATGAATGACACGCTGGTTTAGCGAGACCCTGTCTCTACTGAAAATGAAAAAACTAACCCAGCGTTGTGATGGTGGGCACCTGTAGTCCTAGCTGCTCAGGAGGTTGTGGCAGGAAGATTGCTTGATCTTGTGAGTTTGAGGTTTCATGCGCTAAGCCAAGACCATGGCACTCTAGCCAGGATGACAGAGCAAGAGTCAGTCTTAAAAAAAAAAAAAGTATGGAATATATAATTGATTACATTGTAGAGATCATGATTATACTATATAGCTATAAATCAAGTGAAAATATTATCTAAAGTTATGCAAATTATTTTTTGTGGCTTAGGATTAATTTCCAAGTCATCATCAAACACTTATTTTCTTTTAAATAGGTCTGTATTTCATTCAAGCCAGAAAGAATCAGAAATTATGTGTTATGCATGTTCATGTTAGATCATTCAAAAATATGGTTTTAGTCATGATAAAATTACTGATGATTAAAAAGCATTTGAATTGTTAGAATATCATTTCATAAAGTGTGATCACATTGTACAGTAGACATTCTAATTTAATATTTTATTATATATAATATATGGCTTCAATTTTATACTTAAAAATGGTTTTATATTTAATTAAATTCTTTCAAAATTACTTTGTGAAGAGAAAGATTAGTAATTTTGTTTCACTGTGACTTCTTTTAATTGGTTTGATTTTTCAATTATCTTTTTAAAGAGATGGTGACTTTCCATGTGGTCTCAAGAAACTACATGGATGATTAAATTAATTTATGGTAATTTAGTTTTTTCTCTAAGTTGGGTACTAAGTGATTTTTCATGTAGTCCCAAGAAACTACATGGGTGAGCAAATTAATTTATGGTAACTTAGTTTTTCCTCTAAGTTAGAATGCTAGAAATAAATATATTTCTTTTATGTTTTTAAAATAATTCTAATGGACTTAATTGTTGTTGTTATTTTTCTTTATTAATAAATTAGTTTTCATACTTATTTGTGGCTCTACAAAGCAAAAACAATGAGAGGATAAAAAATATTCTTCCCAGTTCACTTTCAGCTCCATTGAAAAATAAAGTTCAATTGTGAACTTCCTAAGATGAAAGCATGTCTGAATATATTCTCTTTTAATCTGGAGCTCACTACGACAAAACAGAAGTTATATGTGGCTAATTTAGACTCCTCTGATTTACTCTTCCTCCTAGGAGCACTAGACTTGGTGTAAGACTTGGATAGGATTTAAGAGCCTTTACTCTTCTCCTTACATAAATGTGGGTAGTATTTTTAGTCCTTATAAACTTCAATTCCCTTATCTGAAAAATGAGGGTTAGATGAGTGTAATGATTAGTTTTATGTGCCAAGTAGGGTAGGCTATGGCACCTAGTTATTTAATCAAACATTAGTCTAGTACTGTGAAGGTATTTTGTAGATGTGGTCATGCAATACCATTAGTTGACTATAAAGGAGATTATCAATAATGTGAATGGGCCTTATTCAATCAGGTCAGGGTCTTAAGAACAAAAATGTAGGTTTCCCAGAGAAGAAATTCTGCCTCAAGCCTGCAGTATCAGTTCTTGCCTGAGTTGCCTAACTGCCAACTTGCCCTGTGAATTTTGGGCTTTCCAGTCCCCCAAATTGCATGAGCCAATTCTTCTAAAAGGTCTCTTAATACATATATACACACACATACTTAAAGGGGTTTGAGGTCACTAGATAAGGGGGTCTTGGCATGAGGAATGAAGAGGTTTGCACAGAGTCTATGTTGGTGGACTGAGGAAGTCTGGGAGGAGCCCTCCTGAGCAAACCTGGGGTCCCTATTTATTATCATAAAACAGAAAGAAGTAGACAAAACTGTTTTTCCAACATTAACACTAATTAAGGAGGACATAGAGAAGTTCAGACAAAATGTCTTCACCTTTATTTCTGCAAAACCACAGACCTTGAGCACAACCTCTGCCTCCAGCATGGAGAGACTTTTGGAATCTAGAGAATCTTTACCATAACCATTAGGCCTGGTATTGATACACTTCACATGTATATTCTCCCCCTAGAGGCCAGTTTTCTGATTTCCTACATGCACACAACTCTCATGCCGCTCTCTTGATTTTCTAGGTCTCTCAAGCAGGAAGTAAGTCTTATGCTAAAGATTAGGGCTCAATTTTCCCTACGCACACCCTATCGATCTACCCCTCTATCTATCTATCGATCCATGCACAAGCATATGTATCTTACATGGGTCAGGCTATTCAAGCTGACCTCTCTATTGTCTGGCTAACTCCTCATTATTAACAATTCCACTCATGAATCATTCCCCTATGGTTATTCTAGCTGGATTAGGTGTCCTTCCTCAGCACTATCAATTATGAGAGCTGTGGTTGTATCTTTGGTATTAGACTACTGTATTTATCTGTTTATGTCTCTGTCTCCCTTCTAGATGCTGACCTCTTTGAGGTCAGATCCTATTTCTCTCCTCATGTTTTGAGCTTCTAGCTCAGTGCCTGGCTCATAGTTAGTGCTTAATAAGTCTTTGTTGAATAAAGGAAAAAAGGAAGAAATGTATTGGACCAACTCCTACCTTAGAGTGCCTTGGCCTAATCAGCATGCCCATCTCTATAACTCTCTTTGTTCTTTTGCTTCTCTATGACCTTGGAAAAATGGAACAGAGGCCAGGTAGGTCCACTGTCCAAAAGGACATTTTTTAATACTGTGGCCCAACTTCTTCTCTTTGTTTCCTTTATCAGGGGGATGACGTCCAATAGGATTGAAGCAAACTCTTTGCCAGGAAAGACTTATGTTCATTTAGCCCTTGTTATCATCAGCCACCCAAAATGGTTTTGAAGCATTTTGATAACCATTTAATAATTTCTTCTCTCGCTGTTTCTTTCCATCCTTGAAGCCTTTGTTTGGGAAAGAAGAAATCCAAGTAGTGACCCTAGTAGAGTCACTCTGCTGGGTTTAGCTTTTCAGAGGGTGTACAGACATCATCTGTATTGTGTCTGTTACCAGGGACAGTCCTGAGAATAACATGACTCTAGATAGTAGAAAACAATTATTTTTGTCCTAAACAAGCTATCTCTGATTCTTCAAATTGCACAGAATAGTACAAATTCATTAATATAAGGATTTCTATGACATCATTGTTTTGTACTAGGTTAGGCATTTACTGTGAATAATCCTCATGTACCTAAAAAGCACATTTGTGGTGTATTCAAAGAGTTAAAAAGGGGTGAGGAAGGATCGAGGGAGGGGTGGGTAAGAGGAAAAGGCACTGAATCTCAGGCCCATGAGATCTGGACAACAAACTGCACTGGCAAATCTAACAACTGCCAGCTCTGGAATGTGTCAGCATAATATCATACTAACTGTTACCTGGTAGGTTGTCAGAATTCTAAGAAATGTGTAGATCAAACTGTGGCAACTGGGAGGCATTCCAAATGGTTTTTGATGTATATCTACTAAAACAAGGAGGCTATTAAAATGCCCTTTAAAAAGTCCCATTAAAGGAATAATCCAATAAAAGGGGTGTATAATCTGGGAGCTTTGAGGCCAACAGCAAGCGAGTGCCAGCATAGTTGACTAGCTTTACTGGAGTGTCTTCTTCTTTCTTAAATCTTCTGTTTTCCTATTCATGTGCTAAGTAGCAATGATTTTTAGTTTTGTTCCCTCAGTAAGCAGTTCTATATCACCACCTCTATAAAACTAGAACATATTCATGTATCTGCACAAATTTATGACAATTATAAACTTTTGCCAAAAAAAAAATAGAGGTTATTTGGAGATGGTGGCAGGTTACACACAAAAAGTGAGATCTTGATTCACTGGTTCATTGGACACCAATATGGTGCCTCAGAAGATAATGTAATCAATTTCAGTTCTAGCAGAAACATCACTGACACACTAAAAAAAACCCCATGAACTTTTGAGTATCAAACTATTTAAGAATTGAAGGGCATGATGCATGCATAGCTGAGAAAAAAAGTAAAGATCTCTTAACTTTTAGAATATTAAAAATTTTATCCAAGTTTTGTCTAATCTCATGAATGAACTAGGTTCTCTGTTAAATTCATTGTTAAATTAATTTTTCCCTTTTGTGTTATTTTAAATGTTTGATAACATCTTGAGGAACTAAAGTTACATTTCTTACCTGCCTTTGCCATCATCTTACCATGTTGGGCAACAAAATAAAGGCACCTTTATTTCCACCTTTCATCCCTGTATGTAGTATTACATAAAAGTTTTATCTATGATCTGAAAACCTAGACGTTTGAAATAGGGAGCCCTTTTGCTAATTTCTTCACCCATTGCTCTCTCTTTGTGCAAAAACAACTGAGCTTCTCTTTATTAATTTAATACATTAACTACTTGCTTTTTGCCAGACTCTGTATTAAGTACTGGGAGAGTTACAGGAAAAAAATAGAATTAAAATTTATCCTAGCTTCTACTCTAAAATTGTCAGTGGCTCCACATTTTTTAGTGGAAAAATTCAAACTTTGTTGACAAATATAGAGGGTCCCAATAATATTTGTTCTTACAGTTCTAATTTTACCTCTCTCTTTTGCCCAACATAAATTCCTGCTTTTCTGCCTCCAATAGCATTTCATGCTCATTGTCATTTTCATATCTGTTCTTTTTTTGTTTCCACCTTGGAAATGCAGAAAATTCCTCCCACCTCCATTTGAATCCAACCCACTTTCAAAGGCAAGTCCTCTTTCTCCCATGAGTTCTTTTTGTGCTATGCCAGCCAGATTTAATCTTTCTCTCCTCTGAACATGTCCATTCAGTTAACTAAAAGTCATTTCCACCTGAGTAAGTCCAATACGTGAACTACTGATTACCTGATTTCCCTTCCCACTATATGGTACTGTCACCCATGCAAGTGCTTAAGCCAAACTGAGGAAGTACCCTTAATTCTTTCCTTTCCGTCAGCAAGTCCTATCAACTTTGCCTCCAAAAATGGAACTCAAATCTAACCTCTATCTCCATCTCCATTCTTGCTTGAGATGAGTCACCATTGTCTCCTCTGCTTTGGGTCAAGTCTTTCCACCACTGCATCTCCTTTCACTCTTACTTAGAGATTATGTACAGATAATTCTGTTTTCGCAGCAGCTAAGATGATTTCTTTTAAAATGTATTTCAAACCTTGATGCTCTCTTGCTTAAAACCTTTCGTATCTCTACATGACCTTTAGAACAAAATCCTGTCCTGTCTGGCCCTCCTAACCTCTCCCCTTTACCAATTCAGTCTCCTGATCTCTCTCTTTGCTTTCAGTCATCACAAGCTTGCTCCTGCCTCAGTCACTTCTGCCTTAGGGTCTTTGCACTGACTCTGCCCTCCAACAGGACACTGCTTCTCCTCAGCCCTCCTCTAGGCTATCTCCTTATTGTACAGGTGAAATGTCACCTCTGTAAAGACAATTCTGCTTGCCTTGCACTTAAATTTACTCTCTACCTCTATTTTTTAAATTTTTTTTTATTAAGTCATATACACATAGATCATGAATACATTTATGCATATGTGGGGTACAATGTGTTGATTTTTAAATACAATTTAGAGTGCTTACATCAAACTAAGTAATATATTTTTCACCTCATTTACTTGATTATTCTGTTAAAACTTTCACTCTTTGCATACCTGGAAAACCCCAGGGACTCAACTACAAAACTCTGACGTGGTCAAGGAATATAGCAGCGTCTCAGGCTACAAATCAATACTCACAAATCAGTAGCATTCATATATACCAACAATAGTCAAGCTGAAAAAACAGTCAAAGACTCTATTCCCTTTACAGTAGTGCCAAAGAAAATGAAAAATCTGGGAGTGTACCTAACAAAGGACGTGAAAGATCTCTATAAAGAGAACTATGAAACTCAGAGGAAAGAAATCGCTGAAGACGTCAACAAATGCAAAACATATCATGCTCATGGCTAGGAAGAATCAACATTGTTAAAATGTTCATACTACCCAAAGCAATCTATAGATTTAATGCAATCCCTATTAAAGCACCTCTGTCATACTTTAAAGATCTGGAAAAACTAGTACTTCATTTTATATGGAAACAGAAAAAACCTCAAATAGCTAAGACATTACTCATAAATAAAAGCAAATTAGGTGGAATCATGCTACCAGACTTCAGTCTATACTATAAATCTAGAGGGATCAAAACAGCATGGTACTGGCACAAAAATAAAGAGGTAGATGTATGGAACAGAATTGAGAACCAAGAGATGAATCCAGACACTTATCATCATTTGATCATTGATAAGCCTATCAAAAATATAAATTGGGGAAAGACTCCCTATTTAACAAATGGTGCTGGGTGAACTGGCCGGCGACTTGCAGAAGACTGAAACTCTACCTCCATTTTTAATAGTCATCACAGAAACTATTACTGCTGGACATTTATTAATTCCTCTGTTAACTATCTCCAACTAGCATGGAAAATCCATAATAAAAAGGATTTGATTTGTTCGCTGCGGTATCATTAACACTAAAGGAAAACCTGACTCTTAGAACTCATTGTCAAGAGGATAAACGAATGAGTCAGGAGAGCACAGACTTAAGCACTGAATAGGTTGGTTTTCACAATTGTCTAATTGTATCCCATCTATCTTTACGGATTCCTTAACACATTTAAACTCCTCAACCCAAAAGACTGTACCTTGGCTTGGTATTCACATAGTATGTAACATTGTTAGATAATGTCTCTTTAAAAATAGTTTATTCAAAGAAATGATCCAAGAAGGCATTTCTTGGTAAATATCCAAAGGAGATGAAATCAGTATTGCAAAGTGATATGTGAATTTCCACGTTTCTGACAGTATTAGTCACAGGAACCAAGATAAGGAAATAACCTGCCTGTCAGTGGATGGATAAAGAAAATGTGGTACACATGTACAATTTTCCCTTGTATATGTATACCACACATACACAGCCTTAAAAAATAAGGAAATTCTGCTATTTGCAACAACAAGGATGAACATGGAGGACATTATGCTAAGTGAAATAAGCCAGACACAGAAAGACAAACACCTTCTATATGGTGAATCCAAAAAAGTTGAACACACAGAAGCAGAGAGGAGGCAAAATGAGGAAATGTTGGTCAAAGGCTATAAACTCTTAGTCATAAGATGAGTAAGTTCTGGGGACCCAGTGTACTGCACTATACTTCTGGTGATATAGTTAACAATATTATATTATTTACTTATCTCTACTAAGAGAGTAGATAGGAAGTGTTTCCACTGCACACACACACACACACAGAAAGGGTAATTATGTGTGGCGATGGCTGTGTGATTAATTTGATACCTTACCCAGTGTATGTGTATATCAAAACATCATGTTGTATAGCTTGAATTTATACAATTTTTATTTGTCATTTATACCTCAATAAAGTTGGAAAATGGTTTGATAAATGTGACTAAAGGTTAGTCACCTCATCATATGCCTCTCAGTGTTATTTTTGTCGCACTTGTTAGCATACGTTGTTAGCAGAATCTTATCTTCTCTCCAACATGGTATGCATAGGTCAATGGAGAAACTAATTAGGAAATAATTGTTCTGCTGCTTTTTTTCTTCTCAGGTAACAGGCATATGAATGACTTAAAGGACAAAATATTCAGTCTAGAAAGTTTAGAGTGATTTCATCCTACTGGTTTTGAAGCAGATTTGCTAGATCAGCAAACCGAAATTCAGGATGCCCACCTAAACCTGAATTTCAGAAAAAAAATGAATAATGATTATGTAAGGATGCCCATGCACTATTTGGAGTATACTTATCCAAAAAAAAAAAACCTATTTGTTATTTATCCCAAATTCTAAATTGACCAAGCATCCTATATTTTATCTAGTAATGCTATTTTGAAATTTTTGACAAGCTTGCCAGATCCTTGTAATGTGTTATATGATAGTGATAATTTAAACATCTTTGGAGCTAGCATTTACTCTTTCAGGGCATTAACGCACTCTTGACAAATTACTGCTTTGTGGATAGTGTGAGATCAATGAATAATTATTAGTTCTAGCATTTTTGCATTAAAAACCAAGACTGACAAAATTAACAAACAGAGGATATATGTCTCCTTTGATACCATAACCCATTACTGAGCATTCTTTCCCTGAATCACTACCCTCATGGTGACCATTAGGCTTGGGGACAGGGAATCTACTCCAGTTTGGGGCCTCAGCTTGTGGGGTTGTGCTGAAATCTGAAGCCAGAATACATTACATTCCAGGGCAGTTTCTTTTGGATGACATTTGGTCCTTCTCTCTATTTCGTCCCTTTAATTATGGTACTCATGCTTCACTAGTGCTCATGTCGGTTATGTCTTTCTAAAATTAAGAATAAATTAAATGCAAACGTCAGTATTTTTCCCTCACATAAAAATTTTTGTGCAAGCAAAAGAAAAATGTGCTACAGGACATGCAGTTTTGTTTGTATCCCTTGTTCAATAGAAGATCAGACTTAAGAAATATACAAGCCCTCCCAGATTCCCCCTGAGAAAGGGTGAGTTCTTGAATATGTATGATTCACATGGCTGCCTCCAGGAGCCATTCTGTGCTCACTATCTCACTACTGCTGCCCACTGGCATGCTGACACCTCATGTGAGCTGCTAAGGCTAAATTCACTTAGTTAGGGGCTCTTGACAATTGGAGAATCTCTGGTGGGCAAAATACATGCTTTATCTCCACCTCCCAACAGAAACATGTTGGACCCTGAGAATTGGAAGATATTTCCTTCAAGTTTCTTGATTATTGTCACAAACAAACAATGGGAGCCTTTAGCAGAGTGGAGAGTTCAGTCATGAACATCCCTTGTTAAAGCAAAAGCTGAGTATTTCAGAGGCTAGTTTGGGGTTCTCGTTCTTTTCGATCTTGGTTACTGCTGCAGTTTTCTCAAAAGAAATGTTAGTGTGACCCAAGGTTGGCAAAAGCATTCTTGCACCTTGATCTAATGTTTGAGATAGCTGTCTTTACAGTGGGAGTGACACAAAACTCCCAACATTTTAGATGAAATCACAACCCTGTAGCTATATGATTAATGCTGTTTTCTATTTCACTAATGATGATTTTATTTTGTGATTTGGCTTGAGTATATTACCTTGTTTGAAGTATTTCTTCAATATATGTTGCAAATATTTTCTTAGAAAATTTTCCTTAGGCATTTCATTTTCAAAGCCATTCTGCTTTCTTCATTGCCTGTTCTTACAGCAATGATATAATTTGCAGCCATATTAATATTGCTAATTATCTCCCATCTACATAGCCAATTGAGTCCCATTAAATTTACTTAATAATTAATAAAATATTCATTAAATACTTATTGGGTATAAGGTACTCTACCAATATGAAACCATGGAAAACAGGTTCCTGTATAACTATAGGAACTGTAATGGGTGTCACATGAAATATGAAGTTTAGCCACATACAGTAGCACCACCCTGACTCACATGTGGAAGGGATTCATTCCATTACAATGAAACCAAAAGAAAATCTTAATGTACTTTCCCTACATTATGGAAAAAACTTTGGGACAAATCTAATTTTTTTTTCTCCTTACTAATGTTGTAACCTCAGACTAGTTAACTATTCTGACCCTTGGTTTCCTCACCTGCAAAACATGAAGAGTGTACATCTAGATTCCATCTAATTATTCCAGCAATCAAATGAGTTTGTGAGGATGTGATAAATCATGAGTAGTACTGAATGATGCCAGTTCAGAGGAATGAACATATGGCATCTGACAACTAAGTTCATGAACTTGTACTAGAGAAAGTCCTGCTACACATCTCATTACTGAATATCATTACAGTAACCTTCAAAGTACTCCCCTTGGGAAGCTAGGGACCAATGCCAGCACCTAGTCCACCCTTCAAAGCAATTTTGGAACTCTTTTTCTGGGCCATCAGTGCTGTCATTGTGTTACCCTTGAGGTGCTACATGTCATCAAAATGTCTTCCTTTCAGTATTTTCTTTATCTTTGTGCAAAGAAAAAGTGCCACGGGCCCAGATCAGGTTAGTAGGGATGGTGTTCCAATAGAGTTATCTGTTTGCTGACTAAAATCTCCCTTACAGAAAGTGCCAGGTGAGCTGGTATATTGTTATGATGCAAGAACCATGAGTTGTTGGTGAAAAGTTCAGGTTACTTTCGTTTAACTTTTTCATGCAGCCTTTTCAAAACTTCCAAATAGTAAACTTGGCTAAGTGTTTGTCCAATTGGTACAAATTCATAATGAACAATCCCTCTGATATTAGGAAAAAGTTAGCAGCATCATTTTGACTCTTGGTTTAGACTGACAGAACTTTTTTGAGCATGGAGAACTGGCTGACTTTCATTATGTACTTTGACGCTTTGTTTCAGGGTCATATTGGTAACACTCATGTCTCATCACCAATGATAATATGACCCAAAACATGGTCTTGTCTCTCCAAAAGGTCTTGTCAAACTTTGACTCTCCTTTGCTTTTGTTCATTGATGATTTCCTTTGGGACCATTTTTTTTTCTCACACCCTTTTCTTGTCAAAATTTTCAGTTAAAATTTTCCTCTTTCTCTATCAATGTTTACTTAGTCTGCCATGTTTCTCACAGTCAGCCAACAATTTTGACAAACAATTTGACAACTTTTTTCAATGTTTTCATTAGCTGTGGTCATTACTGTCCACCCCAACCTCTCCTCATCAATGATGCTTTTTCTCCCCTCAGAAAAACAACTTAATCCATTTACACTGCCATTTTCTTCATGGCATTATCCCCATAAACTTGGACTAATATGTCCCTGATTTAACTTCCACTCTTGCCAAGTTTAACAAGAAATTTAATGGTTGTTCATTGCTCTAATTCAAGCTCCAGTATTCTCATGACATCACACAAAAACACAACAATAATGAATACCACTCAGCAAGACACTGCCACATGTTGACATGAGCACAGCTCTGAGAAATTGATATAGCAAGGTTATGAAACCTTACTGAGTTGTTTGTACAGTGCTGCCAACATAAGTGCACAGTGGCAAATTTGTAAGCTTAATTGTTGGACCTTGATAAGTCTGAGACTTGACTAGGAAATAAATCATCAAACACTTTAGAATGCCTATGAGTGGATTCATATGCTGTGTGTATTAGTTTTCAATTGCTACATAAAAAACGACCATGAATTCAGTAACACAAAACAATGCAAATTATCATCTCACTGTTTCCAGGGGTTTAAAGTCCAGGCACAAGTGAACTGGATCCTCTGTTTATGGTCTTACAGGGCTGAAATCAAAGTATCAGCCAGCGCTGTGTGTTCCTCTGAGGCTTAGGGTCCTCTTTCAAGCTTGATCAGGTTATTGGAAGACTTCAGTGCCTTGCGGCTATAAGACTCAAGTCCATGTTTTCTTGTGAGCTCTCAGCAAGGGGTCACTCTCAGAGGTTACCCAGCATTCCCTACACCTGACTTCACAACAGTAATTTTCTCCTTCAGGGCAAGAAAGAGAAGCTGTCTCACACTTCAAATCTCTTATTTCAGAAAGGTTCAGTTCCTTTTAAGGCTCACATGATTAGGTCACCTAAGTAGGGAAAGTTATCCAGGGTCTCCCTTTTTATTAAATGAAAGCCTATTCATTAGTGACCCTAATTACCTCTATGTAATCCTTTCTTCTTTGCTTTATAAGGTAGCCTAATTATGGAGTGAAATTCATCATATTCATAATCCTGTTCTTACTCAAGGAAAGAATGTGAACACCATATAGTGGGACTCTCAAAATTCAGCCCACTGCACTCTAGATAAAAAGTGATGCTGGAAGGCTGGGTGCGGTGGCTCATGCCTACAATCCTAGCACTCTGGGAGGCCAAGGCAGGTGGATTGCCCTGAGCTCACAGGTTCAAGACCAGCCTAAACAAGAACAAGACCCCCATCTCTAAAAATAGCTGGGCATTGAGGCAGGTGCCTGTAGTCCCAGCTACTCAGGAGGCTGAGGCAAGAGGATCACTTAAGCCCAAGAGTTGGAGGTTGCTGTGTGCTATGATGCCAGGGCACTCCACTAAGGGTGACATAGTGAGACTCTGTTTCAAAAAAAAAAAAAAATGATGCTGGGTATTAAGAACCCCACAGAACATGGAGAAAATTAACATGAAATGGATCATGCTGCTTTTCAGCATCTGTGAATGAAAAATCAATTTCCTGTCCTAAATCAGCTCAAATAAGTATAAAACAGTTTTTCAGCCAAGTATTTAGAGTAGAATAGGTGGTAAAGATAAAGTTAGTTAGAGAATGAAATGAGTTCAAGAAGAGATCCTGAATCTCTTACATTAGTGAGCTTTATAATCAAACAGGCTGTTAAAACAAAATCACTCAACCCATTATACACAAAAATAAAAAGGAACTGAGGGATACTCAGACTCCTCCAATGCAGTATCTCAAGCCTCTTAGTTACTAACCGTATGTATTTAATTTCCAATACCATTTTTTTGTAAGCAATTTCATTCATTGCTTTAGAGAATAGTGCTACTACATTCTGAATAAATTTGAAGAATATAAAACAAATAGATGTTCTCTGTGGGAAGGGCTTAGTTCAGGAGAGGGCGTGCAAAGGCAAAGCTGATTAGTGTCTCAGTTGGCCAATGTTTCCGTGTTGGCAAAATTGCTTTTGTAATTTATAGACGACCCTGACTAGTGATGAAAGTAATAAACATATATGTTTTCTTTGGATGAATCCAAATCCTCCCTCTCTCTTCTTTGCCTACATTTCTCTGTAGCGTCTTTACCTCTTTTATCGATCTTTGGAGGTCAAGGTCAGGAAAGAAGAAAGAACAGGGCAGCAGTTTGAGACTTTACAATAAATACAGAGATAAATGAGGCCGCTCTTTTCCCCAGAGCACTGTACTAAAAACTAGTAGCTTCACAGAAGAACAGTAGCTGCCTTGCTTCTTGGGTGGCTTTGTGTTGGTGATACATCACATTCATGATGGCACTTGTCGTAGTTCATTAACTTGCCTATCCTATTATACTTGGTCACAATGGGACACTACTCAAAACAACATGCCTGAAATTGAAGACAGATGGCCAAGCAAAGAACTAAAAACTTTGTTATGATCATTTCCTATTTCCCTTTTTATTGTGCTTTTTTTTCCATTTATCATGAGAGCCATGTGAAGACATGTACATATTTTAAAAATAGTGTCCTTTCTTTGGTAAGTTAGCAACAAGAGTCTTCAGGCAGGGCAAGAAACAAGTTGCTATTCCATTAATACCATCAGCTGCAAGCAATATTTGCCTTTGAATATGCTATTTGCATAGGTTTATTATTGTAGAAAGCTGAAACAAAATAATTTTACTTTTGCTCTATCTCTGCAGGGAGGTTGTGTGGCTAAAACATTTGACTCCTAAAATGGAGGTTCCTGAAATGGTTCCTTACTCAAGTTGGGTGAAGTAAGAGTTTCAGGAAATTGATCTGAAAATAATGTTCATTCAGAGTAAAAGTATACAAGACTGCAATGTTCTGACTTTTGACAAATAGCATTCACATAGAGTTTGAGTTGGCAGCTTGGGTTTATAAAGTGCACCACATCCATTTATTCTTAGGCTTTGTACTCACCTCAATGCCTCAGGAGTCCAGTGCAAAGGCAGAAATTGATCCTTAGTGAAAATTCCTTTTTCTAAATGCACATACATATGCTTTCCTATATTTCCCCCCTCAATGGGAAGATTTCCCATTGTAGGTTAATTGACTATTTTTTAAAAAAAATAAATTACTATTTTATTGTGGTAAAATACACATTACATAAAATTTACCACCTGAATTTTGAGTGTAGAGTTCAATGGTATGGCTCCAAACATTTTAAAGTTTGTTTTCAAAGTTATAAGCAGCACTAGAGCTTCCAATATCAAATGGCTTTCGGGGAACTTTCATGCAGATGAGTGTACCTAAAATTTTCGAACTATTCATGTGATGATGTTAGAGAAACAAACCAACTTGGAAACCTGACAGGAAGGAGCAAAATAATAAATAACATTCAGAAGGCATTTTATAGGCCTGGTTGTAGGAACAAAGTCTGCCATTTTTTGCATAGTTTTATACAGAGTTTTTCTTACAGGGATGGCAATTTATTTGGGTAGTTATTTAATTATACTATTTTGTTTCCTAAATAAAAAATCAATAACATAGAATTTTAACAAGGACATTATAATATTGATATACTGTACAGAGATGTGTTTATTAGCAGAGAAGAATAGCCACAGAGAGTTTAGGGCAAACAGCAAATTTTCTTTCTGTTTATATTTCAATTCCCAGAGATAATTGTTTAGTCAAGATGTTTAGCCTTCATTGTGGGCCATTAGGGGTCACTAATAAAAGACTCTGTTTAGGATTTACAAGTTTGTTTGAATTTGTGTTTTTCTCTACCCCCAAGAATCCAAGCTACAATAATACTTAAACGTTGACTGTGGTGATTAGGGCATAAAGTGGCATTTGAACGATTGGTTGCATTTAGAATTTGTGGACACATAAAGACTATTGATAAACTATTAAACATTGATAGCAGCTACCTTTTCTATGCATTTAAAAAGAGAACTGCTGTATTTTTCCCTCAGGCATTTAGTATATCATCTTTCATGAAAGAATGTACCTGTATGTGGGGAATGGTGATCCAGATATGGGGCAATAAATATAGGGTTTGCTTTGTTTTTGTCAATTTTTGCTGTTTTTTAATGAAGCAAGTCATATATATTTATTTTGATAAAGTATGTAATGTGAATTAAACATTTTTAATTACCAATAATCTCATTGCACTGAGATACAGATTTAGTTAATTTTAATGTAAAATCTCGAAAGAGTGTTAAAGCTTTTCTTTAGGAAATCATATTTGTGTTCTTTGGCTTGTACTGTAAAAAAATATTTTAAAAATCTTAATTTTTCAGCCAAAAGGAACCCAGTAATGAAGCATGATGTTTTGTGTAAATACCCGTGCATCTATATGCATTTGACTTATTTAAATGGTATCAGACTCTAGGTATTGTTTTGAACTTGTCACTTTCAGGTAATGATATATTTTGAATCCCTCTTCATATCAATAAATACAAATACACACTAACATTATTCAAGGATAGGCAGTATCTCATTGAATAGATATATCAGAATATGTTTAACTCATCTTTATAGCTAGACATTGATAATGTGTGTTTTCTTTTTGTCCCTATTACAAACAAGTGAAAGAGCAGAGATGTGATTTCCTAAAGAAAGGCTTTAAATATTGTCATATGGATGCCAATTTTATTGGTTAGAAGACAGTCATTTTCATGGACTGTAATCAGAGAATCTCAGAAAGAAGATAGAAAAGCAGAGGGAAAGAGCACCATTATGAGCCAAGCATTGCCTTAGGCACTATGTGCACATTATTTTTAATCCTAGACACTATTAGCATTTTATAGACGTACCAACTACAGTTCAGTAGAGGTTGAAGAACCTTCCTAACATTGCCATAGCTGGTGGCAGAACTACCTGATAGTATTGTATTGAGAACCATATTGGTGCCATCCCCTTTTCTAGTAGGTGCAGGCATTGTAGGTGGGGACCCATTCACAGAGGTATCACTCCATATCTCACAGTGCACATAATGGCTTCAAAAATTTTTATGCAAGTTGAACCTTAAAGATTTATATTATTATTATTTTTTTTTTTGTAGTTTCTGGCCGGGGCTGGGTTTGAACCCACCACCTCCAGCATATGGGGCCAGTGCCCTACTCATTTGAGCCACAGGCGCTGCCTAAGATTTATATTATTTTAAATTACACAGTATTATGGAATATACAGGGTAGCCATAAAGTTCGTGTGCAATTTTACTTTATGGCCACCTGTATATATACATAATTATACAAATTATTGAAATTATACAGAACATTTTCAATAACAGGGTATTGCACACTTTACAAGTACTTCCAGTGGTTCCTCCTTTGTAAGATAACCATCTTTTTGCAATGTAAATAATTAATTCTTTTCTATTTTTCCAATTCATTCCATCTTTCCACCCATTAATTTCTTTTAAATTTGTGTATATTTGGCAATCATAGACTATTGTTAACAATCATTGTGTTCCAAGTAATTACTAATCTGAAGTCTCCTTGGGAGCTTGAGGAAATAAAATTTCATGGTGTATAGTTTAAAAGCAGAGATGTTAGAGATGAACATGGGGAGTTCAGGGAAGGAAGACCTATGCCTGGCTCTGGTGCGGTCACTGATTAGCTGGGAATGCTAGAACAATCTAATCTCTCTGTACTCAGTTTCTGCAGGCTAAATAAGAATGAGCCCTTACAATGCTGTTGTGGGCAAAGAGAAAGGGTAAATATAAGGTAATTGATATTTACAGAATATCAATTATTAATTGATATTTTTTTGTCCTAGGTGTTTTATACATTTTATATCAGACTGAATATTTCCTGCTGCTTACACTACAGCTTTTGAATGTTATTTGGAAATAATGGAATTAGAAAGATGCTGTTTAACCAATGATTTATTAGAGACAGAAAGTAAACAGGCATAATATGAAAAAAGGGGTAAGGATGAGCTATCTAAGGTTGAAGAGAGAAGAGTGGGCAGGGCCAATTGTCAAATTCTAGAAAGAGCATTAGTTGGTCTTGGAGTTGATAATAAAATGTACATGTTACCTTTCTAAGGACTACTTCAATTAAGTTTAAGGTGGGAAGTGATTGAGAAACTGCCATGTGAATTGAGATTTTACGAACAGTAGGAGAATCTTGAGTGACAATGAGATAAGTATGTAGAATTCAATGATAACTTTGTGAAGATAAGGGAGCCCTGCACATATATCTAAATGTGGCTGAAAAAAGCATGGGGAGGCAGATAGGGTTCAGAAATTAATAAGAAAAGGACATATGTGGGGTGGTGGCTGAAAAAGCAGAGAGAAATTGGTGATGACTTTTTGTGAAAAGTAAAAGCCAGCGGGCTTGAATAAAGTGGAGAAAGACCCTGCAGGGGTGAATAGATTAATGAAGAGTATGAAAGGAGGAGTGAGTGTGGGGCAAGGGTTATCAGGAGCTGAGAAGAGATGGGGTCAAGACAGGTAAAAAGGTCATGCTCTTGGGGGGTTGGAGGAAGGGGAAAAACTAGAATTGTCATCAGGTTTGGGAGTGATAAAAAAAGAAAGTTGGGGCTTTCAAGGAAATTGAAAGTGATAACAGCAGGACATTGAAAATGTCTGACAGTAGTTATCAAAAGCAACAAGGGAGGATGGTATTTAATTTCTAAAACATTGAGTTGAATGTTCAGAGTTTGGTTAGTAGGAATAGGTAGGGGATAGTTCTTTGAGGGTTAAGCTATATGGTAAGAGAGTCAAGATCATGAAATAGAAGGCATGAGAAGGAGAAGTCCTTCCTGGAGACTTTGTTGATAATGCAGGAAAAGTTTCAGGGGAGAGTACTTAATTTGTTCTACTGTAACCATCATTTCCTCCCTTTCTTTATTCATCCACCCACCGGCAGGTTTTTACTAGATTCTCATTGAGGTTCTAGACATTGTGCTGTACACTAGGGACACAAGATCAGCAAGAAATAATTTCTGTTCACAAGAGATTTATGAATGAGCAGAAAGATACAAACAGGTCTCAGTGAAGGACAAATAAAAATATTTTCTATATAGTTACCAAAGTTTATAAGAGTACAGTGGTGCCAAAGAAGAGTGTGGTTCACCCTCCTTCAGAGGCAAGAGTATCGCAAACCTTCCTAGAGATCACACGTGGGCTGAATCATAGGAGATGAGTGGTGCTTGGTGGATAAGGATGGTTGTTCACAGCAAAAGGAGCAACTTACGCAAAGTCATACATAGAGGCACAACTAGCCCTGCCTTTTCAGGAACCTGAGAGTAACAAAGACAGTTAAGACTGAGCAAAGTCTGCTGTTAAATCCTATTCATTTAAAACCACACACTGTCATTCCTGCAATATTACCTTAGAATTGTCTTAGAAGACAATTCCAACAATACCGACTCATCTTTCTCATCCACAGTAAGGTAAACTTGTACACAGAGAGAAAACACACACATGGGAATACACCATCTCTAAGGGAAGAGGCTTACACGTTAGTGAATTGACCAAGGGATACAAAACAACTTTTGAATTCAGCCATGTAACAAAGCAAGCAAAGACAATAGACTATGTCACTTCTGAGGAAATACTGTCCCCAAAGAGGCAAAAAATCTAGTTTCCCCACCCAGACATGGGGCCTTGCAACATGTCTTATTCAAATTTCAATCTCCATTATCTCAGAACCCTGTAGATAGTAGGAACTTTAAACATTTGTAGAATGAAGCAATAATCGCAGTACTGAAGTTTTGGAGGGATGAGGGGGAAACCAGAACACCACCTAGTCATAGCAATATGAACAGTTGAACAGACAATTTCTTCTTCATTTCTTGGCCAATGCTCCTTAACCACTCCTCAAATAGGGCACCAGCCTTCCATGTGCATTTGTTTTATCTCCAAGTCATAGGTTTCCGGTTTTAGAATGCATATGGCTTTGCTGATTTACCAATCACTGAGGGCCTTCCTTTCTCTCTGGTTGAGCTAGTGGAAAGCAGAACTCTGAAACATTCTTTGCAAAGTTACTCACTCTTACATTTGTCGCTCTTTATGACAAAGCTTCTGTCAAGCATTGCCTTGAAAATCAGAGTCCACGCTGGTCAGCCTTAGAGATGTCATCTTTGAAGCCTCTTGTGAGGTCAGGGTACTTTTGGATGAACTCATCTACAACTTCTACTAGTTCTTCATTGGATTCACCAAACGAAGAAATCTCGTGTTACAGTTTAAATTTCTCAAGCCAACCACCTGATGCTTGGAAATGTGCCACTTCGAATTCTTGTGTGACTTTTTTAGTAATATTTTGAATCATCAGCCCAGAGATTCAGGCAGTAACTGCCCTCATTTTTTTGAACCAGCTTAATGTGGCTTCATTGACTTCATTAAGGAAAGTTTTCCTTCTTTTCTCTGCTTTGCTTACCATATCCCTCCAAGTACTCATGTTTATGTTTTTTGGATGTTAGTAACTGTGGTCTTGCTAACACCAAAATGTTCCACCATCTTTCTCTGGCTGCCACTTTTCAGAATATGTAGAAGTTCAAACTTTTCCCTCCCTGTCAGCTCTTTGAGTTCTTTCCTTTGGGCCATGATGTCTTGATTAACTGTAAATTTTTTAGTAATCATAGAATGCACCTCCAATTCAGATGAGTCCTTCATGTTGAAAAAAATCTTCCACAATGAATAATAAACAATAGGATGTTAGACCTAATGCAACATGTGGTAATAATAAAACATGAAAAAAAAGCTTATACTAAAGAGAAAATGTGGCAACTAAGGAGCTAAGCCCACACTTCTATCTCTTGGTGTAGAGTGGAGTCAACTGGTCCAGTTATGAAGGGTAAATTAATATTGTGTGTCACAGTGCAAATGGTCAAGATTCAACTTCCTGAGGTAGTCAGTATATAGAGGTCAGTCTCCCAGTGCTGCATGTCAGGTTTATGAAAATTAGGTCAACTTAAGGAGATTGTCAATGTAGGGAGGTGGTCAGCTATGAAGGTTGTGCTGCATTAATAATTGAAAAATACACACACATTCACACACACATACACACTGAGGTGCCCAATAAGCTAAGAGAAAATTCTTCTTCTCTTTTTTTTTTAATTATTTTTTATTGAGTCATAGCTGTGTACAATAATTCAGTCATGGAGTACACTGTGCGGGCTTCACATACAATTGGAGATATTTTTATCAACCTGATTGATATAACATTCATGATATTTTCTCATTTACTATTAAAATGGATATTTTCATAAGCATAGATTTTTGTTTCCATTCAAAGTATTTTTCTTCAATATGTGTGTTAATAATTCTTTCAAATTTTTTACCAAAATTAGAAGCTATGGAGTTATAGGCCTTCTCAATTTCATTCCGTTCTCATTAGGAACGCAAATTTACTCAATTAAAAATAGGAACTTGATCAAATGGCTCTCCCAAAATTTGAGATCTTTCAAAATTGTAGAATTTCAAAATAAAATCTTGTACAGAATTTGAGTTCCCGTAGCCTAATTTGTTTAGTCATCTACTTGTTTCTGTAGGGATAAATGTTAATGTCTTCTGATTTGCAAGTTGTGCTTTCAATATTGGAATTTTCTCAAGTATTTATAAGCTTTAAAAAAAACTAATTTCTGAATACTTTGATTAAGAAATTTAGTTGATTTTTAAAAACTGCAATCAAAATTTAGAGAATTTATAAAAATAAGTCCTCCAGCATTAAAGATATTTAAGTAATTTACAAAATAGTTTTTTGTGGCTCACAAATTCTAATGCTGGATTGATGATAAATAGCACAGAGGAGAAGTATGTGTTATTATGTTCAATTAATTTACTTTTATTCAACATAGCCTTCATCACATTTTTGTACTGTTATTACTCTATGTATAAGTAAAAGTAAAGTATTTGTATATTTAAAAAATTATAATTCTTTATTATAGAATATCCCATTTGTTTGGGTGTAATTATAAATTATTTGTAAAGCATAATCAATTCTAAATATATTTCTGTTTCACAGGTTTCTTAATTTGTAAATTTGGTTTTACCATGATAATCTGCTTCTCCAAAATTTTTATGTATACAAGTTTAATTTTCATTTTACCATTTATGAATTGGGTACTTTGCCTTGTGATTCATTGAACTGATTTTCCAGATGAAATATCTGATATTTACTATTATGATATAAAATTGGCATCGTTTAAGTGTTTGCAAAGTTCTTTTACCATTAATGAAGCCTAGAGTAATTTTTGGCAATTCATAAAAATAATGTTAGAGTGGAAAATGAGTGAAGGTAGTTAATACAAAGCCATTTGATTCAGTGAAAAGTCAGACATCAAGAAAGATTTACAAAAGCACCTTCTGGCACTATTCGTGTTAAATTATTTTAAAAGAACTAGTGACTTACGAAGCATTAGGTTAAATTGCGTAACAGTACTCAAACTCTTTGCTTTTATCTTACAAAATAGCAATTTCAGATAATTTAACCTAATTAGACATTAATGCTTTTCAGCAGATTGATGTCTTCTGTTTTTCTTGTGGCCAGTGAAGTCACTGTGGCCCCTTTGTAAATGATGACTGTCAACGAATATTTTTGCAATAGAGAAATTCAGAACTTACGTTTCATTAAACACACAGGTTTTTTTTCAGTGTATTACAGATGAAAGGGTTTATTGCAAACCAAAATAGAATTAGCAAATAATGAAAGAGCTAAATAGTTAAAGTTTAACACCACACTAAATTCTGACAAAACCACAGTAACAAGGGTGTTCCAGTTGCTTGCTCTATGTTCTTTGGCAGAACTATTTGGCCTTTATTTCCTGCACGTACTTATGTACACTTAACTTATAATTTTCCACATGTTCCTCTGACCTTGCTAACTGGCAGCATGTCGGAACACCACGCTTCCGGTAGGAGTAGCAGCATTCCCTGCTATCTCTTTACCACCTGAGACTGGATAGAATTTGCTGCTCACAGTTGTTTGGATCCCAAGGTACTTACTTCATCAGGAAGCCCTCCACATGCTGCTCCATAAAGTAAAGTGCTAATTATGTTACAACTGGAATAGGATAGGGAAAAGAGGGACGCTCACTCTAGATTACCTTTCAGGTTTAATGACATGGTAAAAAGTTTCACCTGTTCAATTGTATTCACCTCTCAGGTAGTCATGAGCCCATGGCAGAAGCTGGAAAATCTACCCTGTCTTATTTTAATGCAACAGGTAACAATAATATATATACATAGCTATAGATGATATAGATACAGATCTTTAGAGAGAAAAAGAGAGAGAAAGGAGACACGCAGAGAGAGTTCTTTCCAGGACAAAAACCAAACTGAAAAGGACACTGGCTTAACAGGTATAAATCAGGAACTCCCTGGTACAACTGGAATATGCAGTCTTCCTAATTATAGAGTTACTCATTCATCCATTCCACAAATATTTATTTAGGACCTATGAAGTGAATATACTTTATGGTACATGAGGGTATACCAAAAGAAAAGGCACTTTGATGAAAAAGTGCTCATGACTTTGAGGATTAATCATAACTAAACCTGTGTCCTTGTGGTTTGGTGCCATCCTTGGACCAATATTATAAGCCTCACTTCCCTGTCTACCTATGACAGCCCATCAATCCCTGGTGATCTGTTCTCAGGTTTCTCTGTTCCAGTGGCTCTCAAATGCTTGTTTGTGGGCATAAACATTACTTGGGAAACTTCGTTAAGAAGCACATCACTCCACAACTTGTCCCCAAGCTTTTGATTCTCTAATTCTCAGGTGAAGCCAAGAAATCTGCATTTTAATTTTATTTATTATTTATTTATTTATTTATTTTTGCTGTTTTGGGCCGGGGCTGGGTTTGAACCCGCCACCTCCGGCACGTGGGGCCAGCGCCCTACTCCTTTGAGCCGCAGGCGCCACCCCTGAAATCTGTATTTTTAAGAAGCACCTCAAGTGATTTTGACTCAGGTGACTAGACAAGCACACTTTCAGAAATGTACCCTAATCCTTCTGGAGTCTGCCGTTTCACTTCCTCACGTGCCATGGCTTCTGAGTTAGTGCTACTTGACAGCCGGTTTTAGATGCATTTGACTATGTTGCTATCCTCTTTAGATTGCTGTAGCTGGATTCAGTACAAATCCCTCAATGAAGCATGAAAGCAGCAACATCCAGGGGGATCACAGCAGTCTGCAACTCAGACACTTTCCCCCGCCCCCCTCCAGGCAGCAGAACAAGCTCATCTTTTTGTGCATCAAATCACACTGTGGCCTGAATAACCATCAGGCTCTGTCTTTCCAATCTTGTACCAAAACACTGGATTATGATTATCTAGGCAATGGAATATTTATTTACATGAATTCCGCAGTGAATTTTGCTTTCTTTATCAAAACTCTAAAATACAGTCAGTCAAATGTTGCTTTGTTTCTCCTTTATCCCTCTCTGCCTCCCTCCCCCTTTCCCTCCAACAGCAGTTATTCCTGGCAAAGTCTGTACAAGGGAGTATGATACCACCTGAGAAGCAAAACAGACCCAGATACAAATCATATAACTCTAGTCTTGGAGCAACCTTCAAAGAAAAACAAATCCCATACCAGCCAAAACCTGAGTAGAGGCCAAGAACTGCCAACGGACTTTTGGAAGGCCAAACCCCTACAGAAATGTGGCTCCTAACCGCCTCCTAGACAGCCTATCAGTTGAGCATGAAAGTGAGTGGGAATGTCATTACTTACAAACCCATAACTAAATTCAGTGTTTTCTGTTTTATTTCCATAGCAGACTTAACTCATCTTCATGAAAATAATGCCAAACAAAATTAACGACATACCAAACAAAGATAATTCAGAGCTATGCAGATTTCCCATATGCTTAATGTTGCTACAAGTCATTCAATTCCCATTCACAAAGATGCATATGGAGAATTTAAAACATATAATGTGTTTGAATAAAGGAGAGCTATCAGTTGAAATGGTAAGTTTGTGGGCTATCAGAATTGATAAACATTTTTCTTTTATACTTAGGAATATGTGACTTTATAGTTAAGCCAAAGTCAGCTCATTGCGTTTATGCCTTAAATTTAAATAGAGAACACTGGCAAGTCCCACAGAGAGAAGAAGTAAAACCATAACTGAGGTCCTAGTTTTCTTATATATACAACTATATGAACAAGGAAAGGGAAATGATATCCTGGTGGTGGCAAAGGCAGCAACGCCAAAGTCAGACCCTTTGAGTATTCACATTAAAAAAAGAAAATTCAGTTACACTACTTTCTTTTTAATCCACATTGCTACTGTGAAGATAACTTTAAAAAGTTAAGAACAGGAGGGTGCCTGTGGCTCAGTGGGTAGGGTGCCATATACCAAGGGTGGTGGGTTCAAACCCAGCCCCGGCTGAACTGCAACAAAAAAATAGCCGGGCGTTGTGGCAGGTGCCTTTAGTCCTAGCTACTCGGGAGGCTGAGGCAAGAGAATCGCCTAAGCCCAGGAAGTGAGGTTGCTGTGAGCTGTGATGTCACAGCATTCTACTGAGGGCGATAAAATAAGACTGTCTCTAAAAAAAAAAAAAAGTCAAGAACAACATGGCTGCATGTTCAAAATTCTCCTAGGGGATTTTCCCTGGTGCTTTTCATAGGGAAGGTAAGTTGTTTTTGAGCCCCTAAATTAGATGTAAGGAAAAGATGTTTTACATTTATTTTATGGAAGAATTAAATAGTAAATAGGTACTCTTAGTGGTTTGATTTCTGCTTGCAGAGTATATTACTGGTAAATTTTTAATTTGGCACTTTGGAAGTAACAGTTCCTAAAAACAAGATACCTTATCTTCGAAATCCTTGAAGTATGGATGTGATATCCACAAAAGAGAATCCTACTAACAAAGCCCCCATAAAATCTCTGAAGCAATGGAATGCCCACTCTATTCCGACAACTACCCACTCATTCTTCCAGGACTTACTCAATACTGAGGTCTCCTTTAGTTCCCCAACACAGAACAGATTTTGTTGTTAAAGAAGCCAGGTGGGCAATGCAGAAAACATCTAATTCAGCATTCTCCTACGAAAGTGAGGTCTGGAGGTGTTCTTAAAGGACAAGGTAATTAGTCACCAAATAATGAGAAAGCAAAAGACTTTTACAAGTATTTTGAGGAGACTATGCACCAAGTTATGGTGCATAATGCCAGAGATTTTCATGCGAAAGAAACAAGCTCATTATCCTATTATCTGAGCTGGTTCCCTTGGCATTAATATACGTGTGCATGAGATACTTGCCTAGCCGGTGTGCAGCACTTGGAAAGCAAGATACCTGTGAAACACTCCCCTTGGACATCCCAGAAAACCACTTCTTTTACACTCTATTTCAGTGATCAGCAAATATGGCTGTCTGCTAACCTCATTAGTCTTTTGAAACTTGCTGGCCTATTTCCTATTGTGTTTAACCAGACCACTCTCCACTCAGCCAGTTCCCCAGGCCTGTTCTCTGTCTGTCACCAGCTGCATTCTAACAGGACCAAGTACTAATGACCAATAGATGTTCCACTCCTTTCTTACCACTGTGATATCTTTAGGCCCTTGTCTTCTTTTACTGTACTATTTTAATAGAATTTTTCCATTTTTTTTTTAAACTGGGCCTCACTTACCTCCATGACTGTATTCATTCTCCAAAATACATCCAGTGAAATTTTTCTAGGATATAAATCTAATTCTCACCATTCACCTGCAGAGAATCCTGCAATAATTTCTCTATCATTTACAGAAATACGTCCAACTTTAGTGCGGCATGACATGGCATGTCATAGGAGTTCTCTGTGATTTGGCCTTGGCCAATTTTTCTGAGCTCCCATCCTTTTTGCTGCTTTCACCTTTTTTTCTCTCTGCTCTATGCCCCATCTGATACTATTACCCATGCCAAGTATTGTTTGTCCTCATTTCTTGCCTTAGATAATATTGCTTTCTATGCCTACAATATCCTCTCCTTCTTTGACATCTGGTTCAAATAGCAGACACCGTCTTGCCTCCCACAGCATGAGTGATCTTTTATAAGAAGCCTGTTTTACAGTCTCTCACCTAGGTGCTGTGTGCTCTGTTATTCTGTCTACAACAGTTTATTAACTCATTCATTTATATATTCATCTTTTTCTCCCACGGCAGTCCTTGATCTTATTTCAGGGGCAAAATACAAACCAGATGCACTTCACAGGCTGGACATCTTATGGGCACATTGATTTTTAGATACAAAGGTTGTAATCTAACTTCACCCACCTTTTTCCTACTTAAAATAAGATATAAGTAGGTAAGTGAAGAAGAGTGAGTTTCTAATACAGAATCTTTAAAACAATATAATTTATAAGCTGCAGTGTTTTACTAGCAAAACTGGTACTCATTGATAATATCTTGGCCTGGCACAGTGTCTCACACCTGTAATCCCAGCACTGGGAGGCTGAAGCGGGTGGATTGCCTGAGCTCACAAGTTCAAGACCAGCCTGAGCCAGGGTGAGAACCCATCTCTAAAACATAGCCAGGCACCGTAGTGGATGCCTGTAGTCCCAACCACTTGGGAAGCTGAGGCAGGAGAATCACTTGAGCTCAGGAGTTTGAGGTTGCTGTGAGCAATGACATCATAGCACTCTACTGGGGACAGCAAAGTGAGACTCTGTTTCAAAACAACAACAACAACAACCAAAAAACCCCAATGTTTTGAGATGCTACAAATGGGAGCTTTGTGTTCTTTACCTTCACTTCAATCTAGTATAGGGTCTAATATATAGTAAGCAATGAATAAACATTTGCTGAGTAAGCAAATGAATGAACCACAGATTAGATGTTTCAACATCAATATCAGGGATTTTTAACCTCTGGCAGGAGATAATGATTCCAAGTAAAGCTCATCTAAGTTAATCTGTAATAACATGAACTAATTTCTAATAAAAATTATTTTTTATTTTACTTTCCTTGGAAATGTTCATTGAAAGGATGAAATATGTCATCCTTTCATATATCATAAATAGTTAAATAACTATTTATTTAACTAGTTAATAACTATTTAAGTATTTGTGTCCCTTGTTTCTGGAATGCCAGCCATAAGGCGTATCAAAAATAAGGCAACTATATAAATTAAGTTGAAGATAAAACTAAATTATTTCTGTTTCCAATTAATTACTACTTTAGACTCATTTCAGTCTTTTTTTTTTGTACACAAACATCACTGAGCAGGGAAATCAAATGTACACATATATCACTGAGCAGGGAAACGTTCTGAGAGAAATTCAAAGTTTGAGAGAACTGCTACATTTACAGAAGAAGAGTAAGGAATGAAAACAGATTTCACTTCGGGGAGGTGATATTAGAAGTCAAAAAACAAAGAAGCAATTCTGTGAGCGATCTTGATGGGCACTGTTATCAGATAGTATTTGGTGTGTCACAAATTAATTCAAAATTTAGGGGCTTAAAACCACTGTTATTTTAATTCACTGATTTCAGGTCAGCAATTTGGCTGGGCTCAGCTGAGAGTCTGTTGTTCTAAGCCAAGTTGCTGGAGCTTCCTCAGGTATCCGGGATCAGCTAAGAGCTGGCTATAAATTAGGGCCTCTTGGTTCTCTTCCAAATGATCTCTTAACAGTAGCTCCGGCTCTTTCTCAGGGCATAGCAGATTTACAAAAGCAAGAGTGGAAACAAGGTCTCTGGAGACCTCTGCTTGAACTGACATTTCTGTTGCTGTCTAGCTAAGCAAGTAATAAGAACTGATTCTAGAGGTGGAGATAGAGACTTCTCTTCAATGACGGACAAATATAAAGTAGCATGGCAAAGGAATATGTCCTCAGGGATTGGAATAATGTGTTTTCATTTTGTGCTTTACCAGATTCTGGTGCATTTGAAGAGAGCAGTTTCAGCCTGAAGCTAATCAGAAGACATCAATCCCAGGCAGAAAGGAATTTGTTCTTTCACCCTAAGGGCTAGAACAATGTTCTCAGTTTTGAGCTAGAACACAAAAAGTAAAATTGAAAAAGAGAAGATAGATATTGATATGATTTATTTAGAGTTTAATTTCTCTCATTCTGTATGTCTTTTTGTTCCTTTGTTGTTGTTGTTGTTCCTTTGTTGCTCTAGCTTTCACAACTTCCAGTATGACCTTGAATAGAAGTACTGAGAGTAGTTATCCTTTCTTGTATTTGATCTTGGAGGGGGAAAGTATTTAGTGTTTTCTCATTGAGTATAATGTCAACTGTATGTATTTCACAGATGCATTTTCTTAGATGTTTCCTTCTGTTGGTATTTTTGAGAATTTTTTCATGAATGGGTATTGAAATTTTGTCAATATTTTTTTCTACATTGATTGAGACAATCATTTGCTCTTCTCTCCTTCAAACTCTTCATGTGGTGAATGGCCTCAATGACTGTCATAAACTCATCCAATCTTGCATTTCTGAAATAAACCACTCCATGTTGTGATTTAATATCTTATTACATACATATTATTAAATTTGATTTGGTGATACTATCTTAAGTGTTTCTGCATCTAATTTCATTAGGGATATTAGTCTGTAGTTGTCTTATAATACCTTTGTTTTTGGTACCAACCTTCATAAAAATGAGTTGAGAAATGGTCATTATTCCTCTACTTTATAGAACATTTTGTGTAATATTGGGGCCATTTATTAATTAAATATTTGCTATATCTAAACAGTGAAGTCATCTGAGACTTTAATTCTCTTTGAGGGGAAGTTTTAAACTACAGTTTAGGTAAGTATAGGGCTATTCAATTTTTTTTATTTCTTCTTTAGTTCTGGTAATTTTTCCATTTGAAAAAAATGCATTCATTTTTTAATCTAAACTTATAAATTATTTGATGTATACTTATTTTAATAATTCCGTGTTATAATTTTAATTTCTATAGGTTCTTTAATTATATATCCTCTTCTTTCTTGATATTGGTAATTTGTGTTCTCTCTCTTTTTTCATTAATCTAACTAGAGGTGTATAAAATTTATTAATGTCCTCAAAAACCTAGTTTTTGTTTCATTAACTTCTTCTTATTGGCTGTTCATTATCTATTTCATTTATTTCTGCTATTACTTCCTTACTTCTCCTAAGTCTGAGTTTAATTTGTACTACTTTTTCTAGCTTCTTAAGGTGAAAGGCATAAGGACCATTGATTGAGGGCATTTTTTATTTTTTAATATAAACATTTGAAATATAAATTTCCCATTAAACATTGTTTTAGTATCAATCCACAAATTTTAAGGTGCTGTGATTTCATCTTAATTCAGTTGAAATTTTTTTCTAATGTCCCTTATGGTTTTTTTCTTTGACTCATAGGTTATTTGGATTTTTAGTATTCATCCTCAAATATTTGCTCATTAAAATATCTTTTATTATTGGTTATAATTTAATTCCATTGTTGTTAACAAACATGTTCTACATGATTACAATCCTTATAGATTTATTGGAACTTTTATTAACTAACATAGTTTACAAATGTTCTATGTGCCCTTGAAAATGATATGTGCATTCTGCTGATGTTGGAATGGTCTACAAATGATAATAGGTCAAATTGGTTGACAGTGTTATTCATGCCTGCTAAATTCTTGTTGATTTTATATCTACTTATTTTGCCAATTACTCAAAAAGGACTTTGAGTCATTTTTTTTTTTTTTTTTTTTTTTTTGCCTGTTCTTTTTTCTACTTTTTCTTCCTGTGTTTTGAACCTTCATTATTGAGTATGCCCATTAGGTATTGTTTTCTTTGTCATTATAAAATACTGTTCTTTATCCCTTGTAATATTTCTCATTCTGAAATGACTGTTTTCATATATTAATATAGCTATTCTAACTCCTTTTAAATTATTATTAGTTAGCATAGTCAATCTTTTTTAATTCATGTTACTTGTAGCCTAATTTTTATAGTTTAAGTGTACATTTTCTAGACACAGTAAGGTCTTATCAAAACAAAACAAAAAAGTCCCCCCCAAACCAGTCTAATAAATCATTGCTTTTCACTTACACTGTTTAGACTATCTGCATGTAACGTATTTATTAGTAGGGCTTTATTTAAATCTTCCATTTGCTACTTCTCTTCTATTTGTCCAGCTCTTCTTCATTTCTTTCTTTCTTTTCTTCTGCTCCTTCATGGGTAATTACCTAGTTTTTAGTAATTATGTCATTTCTACTGTTGACTTTTAAGCTAAATTTCCTTGCTGAATTTCTTAGTTAGGATAGGCATTCTTAACTTATCACAATCTGCCTTCAAATACTGTCATACCATTTAAGGTAAAACGTTTTTACTGCCACTTCCTCTCATGAGGTTTGTTCTACATTGGTCTTACATTTTATTTTCCATATGTTACAAACATCATAAATACTGTCATTATTTTTGTTTTAAACAGTCAATAATATTTTAAAGAAATTTATAAATGATAAAAATTCTATAATATTTGATCACACATTTGTCATTTCTGGCTCTTTTCATTCCTTGGTGTAGACCCAGGTCTCAACTAGTTATCATTTTCTTTCTACCTGAAAAACTTTCTGTAATATTTCTTATAGAGTATTTCTACTGGAAGCAAAGTTTTATAGCTTTTTTTTTTTTTTTGCCTGTTCTTTTTTGTACTTTAGAATATTTCTAGTTTTGTTTGCTGTTTTCATTCTTTAAACACTTTAAAGATCTTCTGCCTTCTATGGTTTAATTCAAGATGTCTATAGTCATTCTGATCTCTGTTCCTTTCCACATCATGAGGTTGAGTTTTTCTTTATGACTGATTTTCTTTTTATCATTTATTTAAGCAATTTGATTGTGATGTGTCATGTGTGTGTGTGTGTGTGTGTGTGTGTGTGTGTGCATCTTCCATAGGGTTTAATCAACTTTTGGGGATTGTGGATTTCTGGTTTTTATAACATTTGGAAATTGCTCACTCCTCTAGTCCACTTTCCAAGATTAGCATTATGTGGATGATAAACTACTTGATATTGTTCCACATGTTACTAGGACTCTGTTAATTTCATTTTTATGTTTTAGTTTTGGTTTGGTTTGAATAGTTTCTGTGGCCATGTGTTCAAGCTCACTGATATTTTCTTCTAAATGTCTCATCAGCAGTTAATTTGCTTTAGTTATAATTTTGGTTCTGATATTTTACTTTAAAATCCCTTACCTACTAATTTCTTTATCTCTGTCATTTCTGATTCTATTCTTTTTGACTGATTTTTCTTCTGACTACAGATATATTTTCATGTTGTTTTTATTCCTCACAAGTCTAGAAGTTTTTTATTGAATTCTGGACATTGTCAACGTTAAATTGATGAGTATATGGATTTTGTTGTCTTCTTTTAAAGAGTGTTACATTTTGTTCTAGCAGTCATTTTATTTATCCATAGATAATCTTGATCTTTTCAAGGCCTGTGTTAAGCTTAATAAAGGATACTTTAGTGCTATTTTAGGCTTCTTACCTAAACATGAAATTTATAGCATTTCTACTGAATTTCTTACATGTTAAAAAAAGTTCTCCATAAATGTCTTCTAGAAATCGTTCAGCTTATGGATCCATAGTCATTTTTTCTCAGACCAACCGAGTTTCATATAGTGTATGTACCACATGTGCAAAAAAAGTGTATACACATTTTAAGAGATGTTATTTATGTATTACTTTTTGAAGTTTAAATTATGAGAGCAATTTGTAGTATGATGTTTGCTCAAAAAATGGAGTTAATCAAATAAATGCTAGTATCACCATGTGACAGGTAGGATAGTCAAAGAAAATAGAAGAAGCTCAGTTGTTATTCCAGAAGTGTAACACCATTTTTAAAGTGGTATTTGAAATCCAAGGACATTGTGGAAGTGCAACAATAGTGGAGGCATTAATGCAACAGAACCTACAACATGCCTAACAATTGCATGCATTCATAATAAGTTTGAGACACATGGTATGTGTGTGATATACACAAAGAAAGATGCGGGAGGCTTCACAAGGCAGCAAGTTTTGCTTCTTCTGCTGTGGTTTTAGAACAGTTTACACGGTTGCCACAGAAGTCTACCAAACAATGTGCACACTGATGGTAACAACTTTGAGCACCTCTTGTAATTGCAGAAGTCCAATGTGACTCGTATTATTTTTTCTTCTCAGGATATATTGAGTATTACAATTTTCATGCAGTTTTTTCCTTTCTTAAATTGTGTATACATTTTTTGGCACCCTCTGTACATGACTTATTATTCAGCCAATGGCTTCAGGGGTCCCTAAGAAGAGTTTATGAGCTTTTCTGTGGATTTCTCCCTCCTTCACAATATTCTCCTTGTCAAATTCCAGTTGCCTCAGGATCCCTATCTTAGTCTCTTTAAGTCAGTGGTACAATCATGCTCTGCTTCAGATCCTTCTCTTTACAACATGCTACAAAGTGCCTATTGACAGTGCTACAGACAGGCAGGGCAAATGTAAGATGTGGCTTGTTTTTTCCTTTGTCTTGGGCTCCAGTACTATACTTCCTATTATATCAATGTCTGTGAACAATTGTTTCATATATCCTTTCTGGTTTTCTAGTTGTTTGTGGCAAGGAGATAACTCTAGGCCAAATTATCAGAGATTTATTTAGCTTAATTTTTCAATGAAACTTTTTAGAAATTTTGGCACATTTTTAGAAATTTTGGCATATATTTTTTGCATATATAAGAACTTAACTATACAGAAAAATATCTATTAAAATATATTTTTGACACCATAATGCTCACAGTGAAATTATCTATATAGAGTTGACATACAATTTTAGAAAAATTGCCATTTTCTAAAGTTATGTATAGAATTTTGTTTTTGGGCTTTCTTTTAATCTGTTACTTTGATGATTGTGATGGAATCTTGAAAGAATTGTTTATCAGGGTAATCTTTCACTCTACTAGAAATGGCAATCCTTCTGTTTCTTTTTTTCCCCCAGTTATCTCTGATCTTTCCAATCTAAATGCTTTCCTTCTTTCATTTCTCATAATCTTGTTTAACACTCCTGCCTCCTTTATTCTTCACACGTTTTCTTCATTTGACTTCTGTGACATTACACTCTCTGGATATGGCTTGTTGATGACTTCTTGGTATTTTCTGTCACCTCATTCTCTTCGCAAACTTTAAGTTTTTATGCAGTACTCAGTTCTAAGTGTTCCTCTATTCCATATCTGTTTATTCTCAAGGTGATCTCTACCATTGCCATGCAAGTTGATTCCGTTTATCAATCCATGGTCCTCAAAGATACATCTTCAATGAAGAACTCTCTTCTGAGCTTCAGATCCTTTTATGTAATTCTTTTGGAAATTTCCACTTGAATTCTACATTTAGAAAATAATTGTACCCCAAATTTCACTACAATTATTCCTCTGTAATTCTGTTCCATATTCAATTGTTTCAACTCCACTTCCAAGGCTGTCAACATAGGAATCATCCTTTGCACCACCTCTTTTTTTCTCATCTTCCTCAGACAAGCTAATTCTGTTGATTTTACCTCTTTTTGTTTACTCCTTTCCATCTTTCACACTTCCACACTTCTTCCTGACTTATCTTGATTTCAGTGTGCCTATCACATTTAACCTGTTTTCCATCACCACCCAGTGACCTATTTTTTTAAATGTAAATGTATTTTAAGCATAGTATATATTTGTAAAACAAAATAAAAATATAAATCATCACTGTGCTTAAAAACCTGTAATAATTGCACTTAGGTTATAAAACAAAATTTAAAACATGGCATTTTGCACTAAATTTTAAATACTTACTTTAATTCAGGAATTTTACACATGCTTTGAGCTTTCTTCATTGTATTAATTTCTATTTATCCTCCATATCGCAGATTAAGTGAGACTTGTATTAGTCAGGGTTCCCCAGAGGAACAGAACCAATAAGATATGTCTATTTTTCTATCTGTATCTGTATATATACCTACATCTACATTCTATGATTTGAATTTCTGTTCTCTTTTAAAATTCACATTAAAACTTAGTCCCCAATGCAACAATGTCAAGAGGTAGGGCCTTTAGGAGGTGATTAAGCCCTGAAGAATTATCCCTTATGGATAGAATTAGTGCCTTATAAAAGGGCTGGAAGGAACTAGCTAGGCCATTTTTGACCTTCTACCATGTGATGTCACAGTGTTTGTCTCCTCTGAAGATATGCAGCAGTCAAGGTGCCATATTAGAAGCAGAGATCAGGCTCTCACTAGACACCAAACCTACCAGTACATTGGCCTTGGAATTCTAGCCTCTAGAATGGTAAAAAATAAGACATTACAGAAATACACATATACGTACATAAATTTTAGGGAATTGGGTCATGCAATTGTGGAAGCTGAGAAGTCTCAAGATATACAGTTCAGAAAGCTGGAAATCCAGGAAAGCCAATAGTGTAGTTCCAATCAAGATGTCTGTAAGCTCAAGACAATCTAGGAAAAGATGGTGTTTTAGTTTTTGTCCAAAGGCAGGACAAAAACCAATGTCTCAGCCTAAAGGCAGATAAACATAAGTAATTTCCTCTCAGCTTCTTCCTTCTATCCAGACCTTTGATTGATTCCAGGTTGTCCACCCACAGTGGGGAGGGCCATCTTCCCTATTTAGGCAGCCCATTCAAATGCTAGCCTCATTTCCACACACCCTCACAGTCACACCCAGAGTAATGTTTGACCATAGGCATGTACCACTTTCTTAGATGGTTTGGTCAGTGATGGACTAGATATACAACAGTGAACCCATTGGATTATAATGGAGCTGAAAAAATTCCTATTGCCTAGTGATGTTACAACTGTTATAGCACTCAGTATAGTAATGTCCTGTACAGGTTTGCTGCCTACTAGCCTAGGTGTGTAGTAGGCTGTACCATCTAGGTTTGAGGGAGTACACCTTACAACTCATACAATGATGACATCAACTTACAATGTATTTCTAAGCACATATCCCTGTCACTAAGTGCACATGACTATATCTGGGCACCTTGTGGCCCAGTCAAGTTGACACAAAAAATTAATACCATCTAGGACCCACAAATCTAAATAAGTCCACTGTACCCTGGTTTTTATCTTACACATGTCACTGTTTGTTTATTGTTTGTTCATTTATTTATGTGTTTGTTTAATGCATGTGTGTGGACTCCATCACACATAACACTTAGCTACCTGAAGGATTAAAATTCTAAATGATGATTAGATCACATTTAGTATAAATGCTCACATTTAATATAAATATAGCATTTAATTATGCTACCTGCTTTCATATGTTATACCAGAATATTGATGTCTGGTTGATATATTCAATAAACTCTGTGCCACTATATAAATTCATGCAGTTGAGAGGGTTTTTTAAAAAATTTAATTACTTATTCTTTGAACTTTTATATTTGCAGTGAATTTTAAAAGCTGTAAGGCCTGGCATGCTGGCTCATGCCAATAATCTCAACACTTTGAGAGGCTGAGGCAGGAGGACTGCTTAAGGCCACAAGTTGGAGACTAGTTTGGGCGATAGAGCAAGACCCTATCCCTGCAAAAAATTACGAAAAGCTGGCCATGGTGGTGCACACCTGACATCCCAGCTACACAGGAGGCTAAAGCAATAGGATGGATAATCACTTAAGCCCAGGAGTTCGAGGTTGTAGTGAGCTATGTTCAGGCCACTGCACTCTAGCCTGGGCCACAAAGTGAGTCTCTGTCTCTAAAAAAAGGAAAAAGAAAGAAAAAAAAGAAAGCCTCAAATCAAGTCTATGAATAATTATAAAAACTAAAAATTTTGTATATTATTGACATTAGTATTATTCTCTAAGAGAAAAGAAAATATTTTTGCCAAGAGTATTTCATGTAGCTGGAGAGCCTGGCATACTGTTAGAATATTGGGATGCCAAGGGGCAGCGTGATAAAGGGACACAAGGACTTCATTATTCTCATAAGGGGATAAGCATACACTATGGTCTAATCTCTACCAACACAGAGGTCCTTCCTGTGGGGCTATAACTTTTGCTTTGCCCCATCCACTTAAGACTGTGGGAATCGCAACAACAGTGATCAAGACCATTGACTGTACATCTCCATCACATGGACATTCTGTGGCTAACAGAGCCAACCGGAGTTTACAGGGCTACTCCGTTCAGTGTCAACAGTTTTCAAAGGGACTGCATCGAGAAGTTTGTATGCTTCACATGTATCTGAAATTTCTTGAACAAATAATTTTTTGATTTAAAAAAATTAAAGAGGAAAATGTGTTCTGAATGACTTTGATTTTTTTCATTTCAAAGGCATTTATGGACCTTGGCTCATGTCAACCCAGTAAATATGACCTGATTATGGGCATAGTTAATTTTTTATAAAAATGTTTTGGATCTTTCAAACTTGATATTGATAACTGAAACTGAGCAGAGCAACATTAGCATCTGGTTTTGATGAATGAGGCCTGCTTATACTTTAAAGGAAAAGTATTCCTGAAAGGACTGGAAATTCTTGCTCAGAAAATCAAAGTCTAATACAGTTTTTCAATACCTGATATTGTATGTTACAAGTGACCTTGGTGACTTTATTCCATGAGTTCCACATATTTTTCAGATTATAGTATTATGCTTTATTTTAGAATATACTTAGGGTTTTGGTCCAGAGTTTTGGAGGTACATTTTTGTTTACTTTTCTGCCACATATACAAATATAACATTCTTGCTCAGAAAAAATAAGATCCTCTCATTTTTTAAAACAAGACAAATTGGCTTTATAATATCTGTTACCAAAGTTAAAATGATTTTTACTATTTCTTATTAAGATGGTGGAAAAAACATCATGCTCCAGCACAACATAAAGAGAAACTAATGACAGGATTTATAACATTCTCTGCTAGACTAAAATTTTCTAAGGACATTAACTACACCTTTTCTTGTATATTCCAAAGTATATCTAGCCCAGCGTCTTGCAAACTGCAGATCCTCAAATCAAATGAGAAAAATTAACAACTGAATGATTCTTGAAATGCTTGTTTTGTAGAAATTTAATTACAAACATACTGAGTAAACATTTTAATGAATTAGTTGTTTTAATTTCTAAGGGATTATATCCAGTTTTGTGGCTCTCCACATCTTTGATTTACTCCCGTTCTGTGTGTTATACTGTTCATAGTCAATGTGATTGGAGAAGAAAAGAGGGGAAGAGAAGAAAAGCAAATGTTTAATCTTTTATGTCTTACTTCTTCTGAAATAGTCTGGTAAAAAGCTGTTTTGAAAAAGCAATTAAAGCCAGTGGCTAAAATGAGATTTGGGGATTATCAGTAGACATCATTTATCAGTGCTGTCCCTGTTCTACATCAAAAGAGATAATCAAGAGTATGTTTACTGGTAAGCGTGTGTGTTGGCTGTGCTGAGAAAATTACTGTATTCAGCATGAGGGAAAATAAGATCATTTGTGCATGCAAATATCTACCTGCTTTATCATTAAAGTATTTATCTTTCTATTTTTCTAATGAAAGCCATGGGATAATTTGAGTCTATGTACAATATTATGGTTTCGATGTTGAGTGCTGTAATAAAATGACCTTTTCTCTGTATTTTCACTAATTGGCTTTTAAGTTGCTTTTGATGTGGCTGAAAAGGTCAAAGATCAATGAGTTGCTTGTTAGTCTAAATCATTTATTTTATCAGAAAAAAATACAAGCTATTGAAAAAAAATTTGAAAGAAATACATAGTCTATTTGCCTTTGGCAGGCTCTACAATTTTTCTTTGGCTCCACCAAGCATGAGATGGTCTAATCAGGGGATTATCAGTAGACTGAAGAAATACAACAAAGTTTTGTGCTGCAGTAAATATTTGTAAAGCAAAACTTTGGAAAAATCCATGATAAGTTTTACTGTTACTAACTTAAGAGATCCAAGACACTTCTGGAAATTATACGGTATCCAGCGGCCCAGAGAAACATGAGTCACACTGTCTTTAGGCAGTTGCTATTGTATAGTTCAAGAAACTAAGGAAGTTTGTGCTAGGAAGAAAGGTGACAAGAGGGTAACATAGCAGAATATTGACATGAAATTTTACTTCAGCTTGAAATTTTTTAAACATTCAATCCTAAATATAATGATGTCGATCCAAGAAGGAAATAACTAATAGGATCTGACCTCTTAGGACACTGTGCTTAAATTTTTATGAAAATGAAAGACCAATTCCTGTTATTGCCAAGAACCAAGTCACATGTAAACAACTAATTAAGTTCACTGAAATCTGTGCTTATTATGTTTAAAGGACAGAGATAGGCAGTGTTCTGCATTCATGGTAGATTATGCTTGAATTAAGCAATAATTATGGAGTTTCAGGACATGGCAGGGGACACTAATGACTGATTAGGAATAAGTTTTGGCCTAGAGCAAGGCATCGGGTCATTAACCCATAACGATCATTTACCCAAAAGAAATGTTCTAGTCCAAGGCCCTTAATTGTCTTAAATAACACAGAGAGACTGAAAGGTATATTTGACAACAGGTGTTTTAATGGTTATAGCTAACTCAGAGGAATTTGCCTAGTCATGTTGAGTTTAATGTCCTAGGTAATTGGAGAAAAAGAATAGGCAAAGGTGTTGTTCTGTCACTACCATGGCAATGTGCCAGTTAGGTAAAATTGTATTTCCTTTCCTTTTTTTTTTTAATTCCATGTATTTACTTATTATGTTTGCTTGTTTATTCCCTTATCCAATAAATATAGTTAAACACCTATGCAATTACTAAGACTTCATCAAATGGTAGAAAAACTGGCCCTCTCAAGGTATTTGAGGGTCTAACAAGGGAGAGACATGTAAAAAGGCAATTTTTTACACTGTTATAAGAGAGGATTTAAAGGCTGCTGTAGCAGCAAATAGTAGGGCAGGTAACGCAGAGTTGGGAGAAGTTAGAAGGAGTTAGGGAGGACATGAAATGTAAATTAACTAACATGATGCTTAAGAGCCAACCATGCAAATTGGGTTCTAGTTAGGGGAAAAGTTATGAGAGAGAGAATAAAAACACCTGAAGAATCTTTTAACTTACTGGGTTTTAGCTTTACCACCAAGCTTACATTTGCTCTGTAGTGTGATGGACAAATTTTTGTCCAATGTTTATCCCAATGATTTTAAATATCTGCAGTAGCTGTGAACTTTAAATAGATCCAACAACTCTATGTACTTAATTTAAAATGTATTTAGAGGCTCGACGCCTGTGGCTCAACAGGCTAAGGTGCCAACCACGTACACCTGAGCTGGCGGGTTCGAATCCAACCTGGGCCCGCCAAACAACAATGACGGCAGCAACCAAAAAATGGCCGGGCGTTGTGGCAGGTGCCTGTAGTCCCAGCTACTTGGGAGGCGGAGGCAGGAGACTCGATTGAGCCAGGAATTGGAGGTTGCTGTGAGCTGTGATGCCACGGCACTCTCTCCAGGGCGACAGCTTGAGGCTCTGTCTCAAAAAAAAAAATAAATAAATAAATAAAATAAAATAAAATGTATTTAGAGAAAATTCTACCACTACCACACCTTGACACTTAGCCAGCCACCTATTGTCTCTGGCCTCTGATCTCTGGCTGGGAAATCTTGCCTTTTTTAGATCTCAGACAGACTAGATAACTTTTTGCTTAATAAGTGCCGTAGTCATTAATTTAGAAAAAGCTATGGGCATTTTATTTTAGTCTGATTTAGGCTTAGCAGTTCATTAAAAAAATTCTTTCCTAACTGATTGCTTGGCTTTTATTCCCTTGGTAAAAATTGCCTTTTATTTATTTTATAGTGAATTTCTTTAGGAGATAGTGGAAAAAGAACTTAAAGAAGCAAATGTGGATGATTTCCCCAGAGTATACTAGATGAAATTTGCAGAGGCCTAAAGACCACGGAGGCTCCCTTTCCAGGAAAATAGTTACCTTTCTGAGGCAAATATGGTTGTCACCTAGGATTGTCCAAATGGAAAAGTAGAGAAATCTGTAATAAGCTGAGGTCCCAGTCATATTCTTCTTAAAATTTTACCATTGAAAACTTGATTCATTTCTATCTTTTCTATTTCTTCCTTAAATAAAGACTTTTTAAAATATATGAGCAACCACACAAGACTATGTTCAATTATATACACAGGCTCTAGAAGTGTATTTATTATAACATCAATTATGTTCCTACGCCCGCAGAAAAGCTAATAATGGGCCTATGGGTGATTGGATATCACTTTAAAAATACTTTCCTGTGTATCCATGTTTTTCTACAATGAAAATATATTATGTTTAGACAAAAACATAATTAATTTTATATTAACGTGACTTCTCTCTTGAGTTGTTTTCTTATAAAGACTTTACTTCAGTGCTTATTTTGTATCTTTTTCTGTTGGGTACTAAGTAAAATGCATTCCCATAGTGAATACTGAAAAAAAGTTCAAGAAAATTCTGATAGTCTTTATAAATTTTTATTTGGGAAGAAAATAATTCTATTGTTAAAAATAGTTGCTTTGAATTTCTGTAATTCCTTTCCTAACATATTAATTTAGAAAATCAATTTTATGGCATTTCTTTCTTTCAATAAGAGAATCCTTTGTCAAGCGAAGTCTTGTGATGAACTGCAATGAGCACGACAGCTTAAAAGTAGTCACGTAATCACAGGGACAGAGTTTTCCCTCCTGACCTGTCCCCTCTGCCACCAAGACCCTGATTTTGAATAAAATGTGCGGGTGTAGGAACATAATTGATGTTATAATAAATACACTTCTAGAGCCTGTGTATATAATTGAACATAGTCTTGTGTGGCTGCTCATATATTTTAAAAAGTCTTTGTTTAAGGAAGAAATAGAAAAGGTAGAAATGAATCAAGTTTTCAATGGTAAATTGAAATAATTTTTTCCCTGAGTTGTCTGAGCTTAGAAACTTAAATCTGAATTATGTAATCTCAAGAGTTTATAAAAATATCAAAAATTGATTATTCTCACATTATTTTGTTTTTGTTTGCTCTTTCTGGTAAATGATTTCATGCGACAGATCTGCAATCAGAAACCATTGCAATAGAAGGCAACAGACTTATTTATTTTCCAGACCTGAGACTCAAAGAATACCTCTCAGATACTCCCGGAGAGCATTACTTGTGTTTACAGGTCCTTTGTGTGTCTCTTGATTCAGATTTGCAGGGCGGATGCTCTCCAGATGAGGGCCAGGAATGAGGAGGAATCTAGCTCAGCCAGATTTCCCTCTCGCCCCACATTTGCATTTGCTGCTATCCCCTCTGCTTCCCTAGAATCAGGCAAGAGAAGGAAAAATGAGGCACTTCAGAAAGAGGGTGGCCAACCACTCACTTGAAGGGAATCATGTGATCTTACTTTTCAGAATCCAACAGAAGAAAACTTGACTTAAGGTGATTTTGGTCCCAGGCACGCTGGGTGAAGACAGAGCCTCTAGATGTTTAAGCTGTGTTTTCATCAAGATGCCTACCAAAGCTGTAGAGCTCCTTACGGGCAAGAAATGATCCTTACCAACCTCTAATTCCACTGCAGGAAATATTAAAAATACTTCTTGAATCAATGAATGGAAACATGTGCACCAAGTAAAGAATATGGTCTCTTGGTCTTTTAATAAAGTCATATTGTGAAATTAGCCTTTAAATCTCTGCCTCTGGCTCTATTTCTTTCTATCTATCTATCTATCTATCTATCTATCTATCTATCTATCTATCTATCTAATAGAACCAAAGTCAAGGAATCCACATTGCTAATCTTGATTTGGAAATGCCAATCTCCTGAATTTGTGGTAACAAGACCTATTTGCCTATGCCTGAAATACATACCTATATATTGTAAATTACCAATAACTCTAAAACTCCCTAGCACTCTATTGCAATCACTCAGACTTAATGAATTAGACTGGCTTTAAAACTTAAGTCATAAGACTTTTACACAAAATTATGCTTTCTAAAGTAGCAATATTGTTAGTATGAGGTTTATGTTGCATACTTCAGGAATCTAAAAATAAACATCATCTGTAGATAAAACCAAGGTCCCTAAGGCTGGGCAAAGTGGCTCACACCTATAATCCTAGCACTCTGGGAGGCCAAGGTGGGTGGATTGTCTGAACTCACCGGTTCGAGACCAGCCTGAGCCAGAGCGAGACCTTATCTCTAAAAATAGCCAGGCGTTGCAGCAGGCACCTTTAGTCCTGGCTAATTGAGAGGCTGAGGCAAGAGAATTGCTTAAGTCCAAGAATTTGAGATTGCTGTGAGCTGACGCCATAGCATCTACCCAGGGCAACAAAGTGAGACTCTATCTCAAAAAACCAAAAAACCAAGTGCCTTCCATTCAATTAAAAACAAATTGAACTAAACTAAAAGATTTAGATATCCATACCCCAAGCAGACTGGGCCTTGCAGGTAAACATGCAGTGTCAGAGTGATAGCTCCCTGCCTACGGAAAACAATGTCACATCACTTGCCTGGCATCTTTTGTTGTAAATACTTGCTTGAAAGAAAAGTAATTACTGTGAATAATTTTTCAGTAAAATTCATAGGCTTTCAGAGAGAGTGAAATGACTAAATGGATAACCATTAAATCTGTATGTACGTAAGAATGAGAACTCCTTCAGACAGGTGTGATGTCCCTAGTTCTATTTACTGCTACATCACGCTACGGCAAATAGTATCAATGTTAGTACTTACCCCGAAGTACCCTCATTCCCATAGAGGAGGATATAACAAATAGGGGAAACTTTAGCTGCCTTAGTAGAGGGGAAAACACACAGGGGTGTGAATCGTTAAGATCAGACATTACAGCATCTGTTAGCCAATGCGGAATGACTGAAAACCTCTGTGAAACTACAAGTTGAGAACATAAATAGTGGAATACTGTCATTCATTACAATTCTATGGTATAGAATAAAAGTGAAAGAAATGCTTTATGTCTGAAATCTTGGAATGTTCCTACATCAATTTTAATAAAGGGAAATTCTCTTTCAAGACCTACCCATAAATCAGAAGAAGGAACTTGTGCCAGTCTGGCTGTGTGTGCAGTCTAAAATATAATACACAGACCTACTTTCTATGTCTGCCCTTGGGCACAGAGCAAGCCAACAACACACAAATACCAAAGCAACACAGTGTGCTGGTGGGCAAATGACCGACAAACTTTGTTTTACCCGGAGGCACAGGCTCCCACACCAGTCGACTGTCACTCAAAACAATATAATTATCTTTATAATCCCTTTTTGCCAGAAATTAAATGTGAAGAAGCTTAAGTGCTTTAGCACAGTCACTGGCCAGATCTGATGAGAATTTAGTCATTATAAGGAATTGGAGAAAGAAACAACCCTCAATAGGCTGTAACAACGTTGTGCTATAATTCTGCAGGCACTGGAAGGTCAAAGGCACACCTTCCTCTACAGCCATATATGGCCGAAGGGCCATTGGGTACTTTTTTTTTTTAAAGATGAATGTTCTGGTATGAGCAGGCTCCTAGAATGCAGTGACGTTCTTTCTCAGGGTGGTCTGTAAATATTCTAAATCTTTGCTTACTATATAAAATTACAAGAAAGTGTTATCTTGCATCACTCACAAGCATTAGATTTCTTAAGCTATGCAAACGCTGCTCAGCAAATCATTCTCTTTAAAAAAATAAGATGGTTTGCTTTCTTTCTTTTTCTTTCCTTGCTTTTTAGAAACTGTCTTTTTGTTCTGAACTTCTGGTTTGTATAAATAGCGTAAAATGTTACGCTTGTAAGTCAAGTTTATCAGAGAGCTTTGGCTTTAAAGTATAGGGAAAGATCAGTTTTCTACATGCAGTTTTGTCTGTCTTTTCCTGTCTTTTCCTAACTATTTCTTTGCTTCTCTCTCTGATTTCATGCTGTGTTTGCGTCACTCTGAAAAGGAGATCGCTCTCACTTCACCTACTTTCTGATCTTTCATCTAAACCACCCTCAGTGCCTGAGCAGAATCCCAGATGAAGACGGAAAAGATGAAAAGACGCTTAAAATACATCCCAGTTTATCCGGGGGGAAAAAAGGTCAATATGACGGGGGGACGATGGATCCATTTTAAAGTAAATGTATGTATAAGGGAAAACAGAATTTTTTTTCAGAGCTGTATTATTGGTTATGTTGGCTTTTTTTTTTCATTTATGCTTGTGGTCTAATTAATTGTATTACTTTTAACTTGATGATGAAATATAAACCATAACATTGAATTAGCATAGGCAGGCATCCCAGCTGGATCATAATGTTAATCACATGGACGTCTATTAGAATTCCCTGTCAAATTAATATTATCTGGTGACCAAATGTTGAGAACTGGACCAATAGCAGTACACCCTTTCAACTTCTAAAGAGTTAAAATGATTTTCCTGCTTATGGCTTTAATTTTGGGAGGCAAAGTTGTGCGTTTTGCTTTAACACATGTAATGTTGTTTTGCCAAATCAGACGTCTTTCTTCATGGGATAAGATTATAATGGCATTGCAAAGCAGTTCTCTTGAAACCTTCTAAAACAGATTATGTTCTTAAAAAACTTGATTCTTGACTTTGCATGTTTTAGCGCTGCATTCCATTAAACCTGTGTTTGAAGTTACTAGGATTTGCTAAAATATTTGATAATGCCTAAGCAGATAAGAGATTATATGCTTTATGTATATAGTGGAAGGATTTGTTCCAGCTTGGATACAGGGTATTAATTGGCCACCTACAGTGAATAGTGTTTAATATTTTGCCCTTACCCCTCTGGCCTCACTCCTTTCTTGCTGCTTTTCAGGCAGAAGATATTATAAGTATTCACTGAACTAAATTTGCTAACTTTCTGGAACACATTTAAACAATGTGTGCTACTTGTGTCATATTACATTAACATCACTTCTAATGACAACTTGTATATATCTGCAATAAATAGCCCCTCAGGGATCAGATCAAGATTAAGGGAGAGAAAGTACACTATCGCAGTTAAGTAATTTACAATATCTCAGTAAATGCTTGCAAAGAAATGTTTGCATCAGTTGAGCTGGTTAACAGCAGGATGGACGCTGATGATTGTAGCATGTTAAACTCTCCAATGAAAAGTTATTGTCACTTGGGTTCCCCTTTTTAAAAAGTAACCTTTAAAGTCTATAGTATTTGATATTACATTGTCCACCATATCATAGAATGTTTAAGCCAGAGAATCACCAGTTTTAAATAGACCAGAATGGGCACAGGAGGGTGGTGGGGACCAGGAAGGGAGTGGCTTGGCAGGAGTAATCTCAGCGGTGGTCATGAAGTTGAGAATGCCTATTTAAATTGAAACACTTTCCCTGACATGTTCATTTGAAATCAAAGTCATTTTTAACTAATAAGCATAACATACAGGCCAGGAGTGGTGGCTCACGCCTGTAATCCTAGCACTCTGGGAGGTTGAGGCAGGTGGATCACCAGAGCTCAGGAATTTGAGACCAGCCTGAGCAAGAGCCAGACCCTGTCTCTAAAAAAATTGCCAGACATTGTGGCAGAAGCTTACAGTCACAATCACTTGAGAGGTTGAGCAAGAGGATCACTTGAGCCCAAGAGTTGTGAGCTGTGATGCCATGGCACTCTACCAACAGTGACAAAGAGAGATGCTGTCTCTAAAAAAAAAAAAGAAAGAAAGAAAGAAAGAAAGAAAGAAAGAAAGAAAGAAAGAAAGAAAGAAAGAAAGAAAGAAAGAAAGAAAGAAAAGAAAAAGAAAGAGAGAGAAAACACACAATTTTTGGTGGAATGCAAGTTGAATGACTGGGTCTCATTAACCGGGGCACAAGCAGGGTTATAACAGCAGACCATGAAAAGAAGCCTAGAAGACCAGCCCCTTCACGAATGTGCTGTTAAAATAGTTCACAGTGAGCCCCCCAGTCATGAACTCAGTCTCAGACATGAGACTCTGGCATCATAGGATTTCACATTTTAACCTTCCCCCCTTGCAATTTGTCCAATCCTGTTCCAGTTTTGACCATAAACATTGAGTCACCTCTGGATAATTAGTATTTGGACAACATTCAATGAATCTTGCTTTGTGGTTTGAACAGTTTTCATCTACTTTTATGGCAAGGAGTTGGCGGTGGTGTCCCAGGAAAACAGAAAACTTAACTATGTCTCATCTTTCAGGAAAGTTGTGAGAAAAGTGATTTTTACCCAGCTCTTCCAGAAGTTGGTTCATTTCTGGAAGGAGCTGAGCAGGGGAAGGAAGTGAATGCCTAAAGCAGCTCCTTGCCTTTGCTGGCATCTCTGAGAGGTTGCGCCCAGTAACTGAGTTTGAACTGAATTGAATTTTAAACTCATCTCTACTCAAAAATTGGAATAAATGTCTCTAAAATCATCCCAAAATTATACATTCAGAGGTGTGTTTAACCACTACCTTGGACAAGATGGTGGGGGATATTTCAGTCTTTTATTATTTAGCCCAATTTCACACAAAGATACTGGACTTTCCTGGTTGACGACAACACCACAGGGTCTCCAGGGTTCCCTGGGATCTTTGTGTGGACTTTGAAGCATCTTGAAGGTGTCCACAAGAGAAGGCAGAAAACGAGGCATCCTGAGACAGCAATCACTACCTCAAGGTGCTGGTTACTGAGGCAAGAAAGCCCTCACCTAATGCTGAGGGGGGATGGATGGCCCTTGGTACTGCAGAGGCAGTGGGACGCGACTCAGCTCACACAGGGGCGCCACAGGGCTCTGCCTAGAGGTCCTGTGTTCCCACCTATGTGGACCTTTCAATCTTGCTCTCACCGAGCCTCCTGATAGGCTGCCAGGAATCAGAAAAAGAGTGTTGAAACTCATTCCTACCTCTTCCGAGTTTTCCTTCTCTACCTCTAGAGACATTGCAGGGAAACAACAAAATCATAGCTTCGAGGGACTCTCCCTAGCTGGTATTTGCCATGCTCAGAGGCAGCTATGGTAGTCTTGATGGATTTGGGACTTAGAAAAGCAGTAGCAGGAAAATTGGTAATCTTTTTTTCTCTCTTTTCCCACTTTCCTAACCATCCCTGATGTAATGAACCCCAGCCCACATTCTGCTAAAAGGAGTTGAGAGGAGGAATGGAGAAGTTCGATAGAAATCTTTTGTCCAGAAGGGATAAAAGAGTTAATGCTCTTAAGAAAAAGACTGTGTCCTCACATTTTTCTTTGGATTGTTCATAACTTCTTTTGACCCCCGTAGACTGAATAATTGACAGCTCTTTGGACAAAATGAAAGCTTCTCTTCCTTTCTGAAGTCTAGCTTTTAAAAAATCTGAGATTGTTTTCATTAAGGTTTTTGTTGGTACAAAAGATTTTTGAAATTGCAAGTGCAGCTCGATGAGTATCTTATACCTGAGAAGCAATGATTGCTTCTAACAAATGTGCCACTGACGTACCTCTATTTGAGAGTTTGAACCCTCACTACTCTATTTTCTTTGTATTATTTTTATAAATACAAAACAAACCTACTCTAATATTCCATTACTTAGGAACTTAATTTTTTAAGAGAAATGAAATAAAATTTATGCTAAGTAGTGAAGACCAACATTTTTTTTTTCCTAGACACCTGTTTAGACTAGATTTGGGAAGATTTCTAGTAACTTCAAGACATATCATAAAATTACCCTTTTTAAAACAGTAACTTCACTTACAAAAAAAAAGAAAGTATACTTACCTTTACATACCACTCTAATCTTCAAAATAAATTTATATCAAGTGAAGTTTTACGAGGCACAATAGTTTTGTATAATCAACTACAAATGATAGAGTGTGACAATTTCAAAGATGCTGATTATAATTGGTCTAAAGAATATAAAGACTTATTTATTCCTTTTTTTCTAGCTTTTTCATTTTTCAACTGTTACCTTTTCCCTTTTATATTAAAAATGAGGTGCAGAACTATAATGTGAATTCTAAAGCTCTTAAAAATATATCCACTTTTGTCAATACAAACCTCGCAGCTTCCAACTCTATGTTTCTATATCATAATTTCTGGTTCTTTCTTCACAGAAAATCCCACAGGTCATTTCTATATACAGAAACTATTTTTAACTAATTCTGTTTTTAAAAGTAAATGGAGTTCTGTGATTTTTCAGGTTGATTGATTGTTGTTTCAATATGCCACATGAGGTTTGACACATTTCCAATTTTGTAAAATTACCGTATAGGAGTAAGTGAGGCAGTCAACACAATAAATATTCATCACTATAAATAAATGATGTCTTCAAAGTCTAAAGAAATGAGGACTCCCTGCAACAGCTGACCTAATTGATTCCCAGTTAAGACAGGAGGAGAATAATGGCGATTGTTTGGAAGCTCTTCATTCTCCTCAATCAGGAGGCGGCTCTTAACCTGGGCCTGGTTGCAGACAGGCATCCTACAGGCAAGGCATTCCAGAAGCCTCTAGTCTTATTTCTAACCCTAATGCTTTCTTTCACCTTGAGTAAAACACTTAACTAACTGCTCTCCTTTCTGTTCTCCTGCTGTGAAAAGAAGCAACGGTGATCATCTTCGTCTTTCCTACAGTGGTGTCAGGAGCCACATTTAGCTAAAGCTTGAACAGTATGTTAACAGTAATAAGATAATATTTCATAGCAGATTATTCATGCTCTTACAGCTAACCCCCACTAAAATATCTCAATAGAATATGCCGATGTGATTTTGGCATGTGAGCAAAAGATTCTGGTGATTACATTATCCTTGGGTGAGGGTGGGGGGAGAGTAAAAACTTTTAACTTCTCAAAAGCAAAAGAAAGGAGGAAAGTAAAAAAAGCAACATTGATTTTGGAAATATGCTATCATAGAGGAGAATTTTTTTCTTATTAAGGTTTCAGTCCTGTTGGGTCTCTGGAGGGAAACCTTAAAGTGGGATATGAGTATTGAATGAATTACAAAACAAAGTTTTTATCACTTTCTAAATGATATCAGCTAATGCATTGGTCTATATTCAACTAGAAGTATATATGATATTTTGAAGTCATTGTATCACTTTAACTTTGTGACTATCGTAATCTTTGTTGACACAGGATTTTTCCATGTTCTCAGAAGCTTCATTCCTTATTTTCAGTCTCCTCTGTGATGCCAGTACAAACAGGGAGTCCCCTTGGCCTCAAAGGGAGCTTTGTGCTTAGATTCACTACTTTGGACAGGGAACAAACTGAAAAAAGGGACATGAAGTTCTAAATTCCACCTGATTTAGTTGGCCCAGCTATTTCTCCAAAATGCTATATTTTTTCATAATAATTTTGTTTTGTCATAAAAGAAAATAATAGATCTCACTTTATATGCACAATGCTTTGTGCCAAAGCAAGAGTAAGTTCAGTTTTTATGACACTGTGTGTACACCAGACTTCATCATCACGTACATTTCAGAAACCTGTCCAATCTTAGTTGTTTGCTTTTTGAAATTTCAATGAAAATACCCTGAGAGTTGTATCAAGTGCAACCAAAATAAAATAAAATAAATTGCAAACCTACCACGAATTCAAGAATTATGTGGACACCATCTAAGTTACTTTAACGTAAGATATAAATCCAGAGATTTCTCATGCCATCATATTGTAAATAATTACAGTTCTGCTGAATCTGTTGTATAAAGTTTACATGGGAGGTTCAGTGCACCCTTGCTCTTGTTTAGAACATTCGGAACCACCAGAGAGCTGTTGATATATGGCTGTGCTGTTTCAGTGCCTAAGACATCGACTACATGGGAGCATAATAAACAGGGCATAAAGACAGGTTTGTGCAAGCAGTTTGGAGTGACCTTTTTGGCAGCTGAAATCCATCTTGAGTACATGGTGCTGATGCGGACAGACATGTAAACTTAGTCTTGTTACCACAACTACTAGTTCTACAAATATACTCAGATGCCCAAAATGTACATCACTCTCCTGAAAGTGATTTTAAATGAAGAGTTGTAGTTGAGGCAATTCAGATAAGATCAAAAACCATCTATTAGTAAGAAATCTCTGTGATTGAGTTAACAAAAGTGTTGAAAGTACGGAGTTAGTTAGGTTTAATCCAAAAGGCTATAAAGTTAAGATCCTCTTGATAGCTTATTTAGGTAAAAAGGTATAACTTAATTTTCTTTTTAAGCAATAGATATACACACATTGCTTGTTTCTCAAAAGTAAACGTAGTATAAGTACAGCAAAGCCAGGGTATCTTATGGCAATATGTTTAAATATAAATGCAGATATACTTACATAATAATTTGAGAAATAAAACATGTGTGTTGGACACTGAACAGCTCTTGAACTTTAATCCAATATTAAAATATCACTTAACCAATGAGGTTAGCTTGGTCTCTAACTCCAACCCTGCTCTCCTAGCTTGCCTTTTATTTCTAGGGCTGTATTGACAGGGGAAGCCCTCTGACTGAGCAAAAGGATAACTTTGGCCCATGTTTTCCTGTAGCTGAGACACACCAATGACATCAATTTTATAATAGTCTCCCAATGTGGTTGATGCTTCAGAGCACTTGGGTTTCCTCCTTGTTGATCCAGACAAGCCTCATGCTGAATCCACTCCTTGTTTCTTCTGAAATGACTCACACCTTTTCAGGAAATGTTTTAAGCTTATCTTCAGTTATTCTTTGTTAAAAAAGAAATCTTTAAAAATTGTTGAGCAAGCATTGTTATTTCAGCAACAAATAGGAAACCTGAAATCAGTAGTAACTTTAAGTGAAAAGCACTTTTCACCAGCCATGGAAAAGTGATAGTTTAAAAATAAGGGAGGTGTCGTGTAGGAGGTTGAAGTGGAGGGGATGTTCATTTCCCACTTCCCTGGTTGCCATGACATGAGATTTTTTCCCCCTATCTTCCTCCACTTTTGTCCCGGAGCCCCCTCTCCCGTTTATCAGTGAAGTTGGAAAGAGTGATCGGACTAATGAGTTTGGAGGAAAAAAAAAAAGGACTTGCAGAAACTGATTCTCTTTTCCCATCTCCTTCCCTAGGGACTCAACTGTTTGCAGAAGTCACAGCCTTGAAGCTACTTCACATCCACTTGTGCACCACCAGGCCTCCACTGGGGCAACCTCCAGTTGTGGAGTTGTGGCTGTACCCAATTCCATGGTTCCGTACTTAAAACTGCTCTTCAAGTTAGACCTTATCCATAAAAACCAGGACATTTTAATATGCATCTGCCCTAGTCCTTGTTTTTTCTCTTCATTGGCAAACTGGTGAGTAAAAGTTGTTCTAGGAGGAAAGGATATTTATTTCTGGGCCCATTCAAAATCAAAGAAAACGGAAACATGATTAAGTCAAACTTCTTCATTGGTAAATTTTAAATAAATTCTAAGACATTTAATAAGTATAACATCATAATCCATTCCTGAAACTGTCCTACTGGTATTTGCAATTCTTCAAGTAGATAGGCTATGGTCATATTTTAGTGGAAAAACTATTGTTAAATCATTTTTAAAAGAAATTACTGAACTGGCCACTCAGTGGCCCATTCAGCAAAAATCTATATATATTCTTCCCTCTGACTACTGTGGTTAAATATAGGAATTGAATAAAGGTTATGTTCAGATCATGTGAGAGATGTCTAGTCCCTTGTCTGCTTAGATATAGACTTAGGTTCAAAGGGAATGGATGAGTTTAACCATTCCAAATAAGAGAATTCTTAAAACAAGTTGAGTAATCTGATTTTCTCTTTCTTATTTAGTTTTTCTTTTGTATCTATTTCTAAAGCTCTGTTTTATGGTTAGAAAGCAATGCTTTAAAGCAATACAGTTGAGAATTAAACTAAATATTAGAGATTTTAGAAAACAGCATATGTGTGCATACATATACATGTATATGATGTGTATTTTATATATCTAACCTGCATATATATCGATTTATATACAGATAGATATAAAATCGGTCTCTGATGAGGAAATTCCAATCTTTAAAGCCCAAGGTCACTTTAAAAGCAATAAAAATAACATGTTAAAACCCTGGTCGTTATTTAATGCTTTATTAAGCAGGAAAAAAACACAACAATGGCATAAACCAATTTCTGCCTTTTATAGGGCTTAAATTCTCAGGCAAGGCCAAAAATCTTAAAGGAAATAGAACCACTAAGAAACATTCTAATAGGCAAAACAACTGTGGATGCAGAGTCCATTAAAAATTACCAGAGGCCCTTAGAAATTTGTATATAAAGATGACTATAATAATACAGGGATTTGTTTTTCCTCTCAAGTAAAGTCAGGGGTGAAGGGCTCTGCAGTTCACTGGCACTCCAGGTTCCTTGTATATATCTGTTGTATCTTCTTTGATGTTCACTGTCAAGGTCATCTTAGGTTTCTAAATGGTCCCTGTTGCTTTAGCCATCTCATCCACCTTCTAGGCAAGAAGTATAGAGGAGCAAAGGAGTAGCTGGAACTAGTAAAGAACTTTTCTGAAACTTCCACTGGTCAACTATCTCTTACATGTCCTTGTCCTCCCCTATCTAAGAAGGAGTCTGGACTAAGCTTATCTGGTTATATTGCTTTACTATAGGTAGAATGGATAGATTCTACAATGCTAAATGTGAAGTAAAAAGAAAAAACAAGTTTGTTGATAATAAGAAAATATAAATTTATGACTCTTCAAGTTTCTCACCATCAAGACAAAATAAGTATTCTAAATCCCTTCTAGTTAACATGACATTAAGACGCATGTGTGGTAGAATGCAAAGAACAGTGAGGTCAAACCTCCTGTCTATGTTTACTATCAAAGGGCAGGTATGGTCAGCAACACTGAATGTATTGTCAGCAAATAATGACAGTGGAGACTCTCTTAATTCTGACACAGAAGGAAGTGGTTTCTTTTTTCCATTAAAATTTAAGGGCTTAGTGCCTGTAGCTCAGTGACTAGGGTGCTAGCCACATACACTGGAGCTGGCAGGTTTGAATACAGCCTGGGCCTGCCAAACAACAATGACAACTACAACCAAAAAATAGCCAGGCGTTGTGGTGGGCACCTGTATGCCCAGCTACTTGGGAAACTGAGGCAAGAGACTCACTTAAGCCCAAGAGTTGGAGGTTGTTGTGAGTGGTGACACCACGGCACTCTACCGAGGGTGATATAATGAAACTCTGTCTCAAAAAAAAAAAAAATGTTTAAGATATTTTTCTCAGTACATATGTATATGTGAACTTTGCAAATAAAACCTTCCAGGGCTTAGAGAAATCACTGTGTACCATATTTTAAACATATTTTAGGTAATTATTCTCTAAGGCAGATCTACAAAAATGACAAAGTTCTTGAACCCTGCGATGTGGTAGTCTGAGACGTTTCATGACAAACGATGACAATAACAATTATAACAGCATATACTCTTATAGCCTATAGTTTGAGTGTGATCAACTCTAAAAGTTTTACAGATATCTAGTCATTTGTGAAAGAGTTACTTAGATGTCTGAAGAAGCTTTCCCATAAAACATGAGATTGAGACAATAATCTTGATGGCTTCTTCTTGATTCCTACTTGGTGGTATTTTGATCAGAAACCTGCTGTACAACTACGAAAATCACAAGGCAGATTTGGCCTTAGTACTGCAAGATGGTCGTAATCTTGATGGACACAGAAGTACAGAAAATTCCAGGACTAGTTTCAATGTTCATGAAGCATTTGAGAACGTGGATGCTGGCAACTTTTATTAATAAAAAGCTTGGCCTCCCGGCTAATGTTCATAAAGTTCTCCAAGCTACTTAATGAAGATTTGTGCAGTTGTTTTCACCATTGACATCATCACCAATCCATTCCTCATTACGAATGGACTCAAATGGAGAATTGTGTAATAGGTCAATTTTTATTAGATCCTTATTCCACAGCCGTGTTCAGAGACTCAACAAAGAAAGTTAGACTCAGTCAATGTAAGATTTTCATTGGCAACACAGCTAAAAATCATCGCTGAATTTTCTTTCCTTGGAAGCACTGAATCTTACAGGGTGCTGATTGACCATGACGTATAAAATTAGATACATGTCTTTCAGGAGACTCATGGGCAGAATGAGACGTCATTTTATAAAGCATCATTCCAAAAAAACAAAGCTCTTTCCAAAGCAGAATTCACACCAGTCTGTTCTGCTGCTCTAAGGCCTAAACCTGCTATAGAAAACAATTCAGAGTCTAGTAATTCATCAAAATCACTTATGCTGTTATTAACAGCCAATGAGCAGAAGTGAATTAACAAAAGTCTGTGATGCAGCCAACCCAACAAGATTGAATTAGAGACTGTTCCCTGTCTGGGATACAGGTGGAGAAGAGATGACAGCAGAAACCATAGTGGTCATTGTACGGTAAGCCACACTAAAGTAGCTTAGAACAGGAAGAAACTAAGATATTCTGCAAGATAATTTCAAATTACAGTGGCAGGTAAATGAATAATAGGGAACACATCATAGCAAAACTAAATGAAAGTGCCATTAGCTATAACAGCTTGTGCTGAGGGTGGTGACAATTTCAAGATGTGGGTTAACCTTCCAGTATGCTGCCCTTAAAGTAACAATCTTTTAGAAGTTATATTCTGGGTAGATACCTTTTCTATCTTCAAAATAGAGAATATTTTGAGATAACACAGATAATATATTCATTCTCTATATTACTAATGTAATATACATCTATATGTATATGCATTCCCTGTATTCTCTCTCTCTCTATATATATATATATAAAATATAAAATTTGTATTTTTTGTGAAGAGATATGTCACTTTCAAGAATCCCACCTCTCTAGCTTAGTATCCCAGACCTACCATAATCTTGAGTCAATCTACCTATTCAGACTTATCTTTTGGTTGCTATTATTTATTTTATGTGCTATTCTTTTATGCATCATTCCCAGTATGACTTCTTGATCCAGTAAGACTAGTGCCTTGCTGTCACCAATAGGCCACGTACACAATCCTAAACAGGACTTTTCTAACATTGCCCTTGGCTAGAATGCCTTTTCCTCTTTTCATTTGTTCTAATCCCTCTGTAACCATCCTGAGGATTAACTTTATAAAATGACTTACCTATGTGAACAATGTTCTACTGGGACCTCTAAAAGAAACCTACTATCCTCACCATTCACTGAGCACTAAATCAAAACTGTTCTGTACTTTTGTCTAGCAGCAATTAAGTCTTTTTATTTCTCTTTCTTCCAAATGAATTGTAACCTTCGTGTGGACCAGGACCATATCTTGCACTTTTCCTATATTTTACAGAATACCTAAGATAGAGCTATGTACATCCTATCAAGCTTCACAGTCAAAATCAAAGCACTTCTCCCTGAAGTGCTATTTTGGCCAATATTTTTTGCTGCTCTAACACTTGGATCTACTACAAGAGCTGATTCAGGCTCTTTAGTAATTCATCAAAATCACTCCTGTCATTAGTGAGCATTAACTAGCGGGAGTGAATTTTAATGCTTCTCATGGTGTTTTTCAAAGCCTTATGGCTTTATTAATACAACTTAGTTCACAGTAACTCTATGAGGGTATCAGAACAGATGTATTATTTGAATTTTAAAGATGGGAATCTGAAGTCCAGAGATGTTATAAAGCTTTGTCTAAGGATATACAACTAGTTAGTGGCAAGGCTGAGAGTCGGCCCTGTGTTTTCCATTCTCAATAATACTGAAGAAAATCATTTGATGTAGAAACATAATGAACAGCCATACATATCTGGAATTTTATACTCAAATTATTTTGTGAATTTGCAAAAGACAAAAATAGCCAGAGCCAATATTTTTACAAGAATTGTTGTGCAAAATAGTTGGGCTTTAATTACTCATTAATTTTTCAATTTCCTACTAATTCTGGTTTCTGCTCCCAGGTTTACAAATGAAACCCAGAGTTGGTGAGTTTTCAAAGTGAAACTGCATGCTTAGTTTAGCTTTCTGGTGGCATTCAATAGCATTAAAACTGCCACTGATGATTTCTTTTTCAATTCGTTTCCACAATACAAACAATATTATTAAAAGTAAACTGTCAAAGATATGCTTACAAGTTGAGTCTCTCAAATCTTGCCCCACTTCCCTTAATACACAGGCATGAAAAGTCAGTGGGCAGAGGAGAGGAGCAGCTGGCTCCCTCAGCATCAGCTCGCTGACTCCTTAATGGTGCTTTGCATCATTACCTACTACATCTGTGAAAGCCTTTTCTGTTTGCACTGTCAAAGCCTCATTTTTACCTTCATTTAATTGACTGAATCAAAAGCAAAGGCCTAGCAATAAAAGTGACTCAACTCCTATGCCCACCCACTCTTGCATTCCCTTCTATGCCTTACAACACAGGGAAAGAGGTGGACTGAAGGCACCCACGTGGCTCATTGTCCATGGCAGGAGGCGTGGGGGAGTCTCGGAGCACCAAGCTGTCACAGGAAAACTAAGACACACCGAACACTTCCAGAGGAGATGAGGGATATCTATTTAATTTTGAACTTCAGATAAACAGCAATTTTTCTTTCTTTCTTTTTTTTTTTTTTTTTTTGCAGTTTTTGGCCGGGGCTAGGCCTGAACCCGCCACCTCTGGTCTATGGGGCCGACACCCTACTCCTTGAGCCACAGGCACCTCCCAACAGCAATTTTTCTTTTTAGCATACGTGTGTCCTGTGCAGTATTTGAGGTATACTTTTACAAATATTATTCACTGTTTATCTGAAAGTCTCATGAAGCTGGCTGTTCTATATTTTTCTTTGCTTAACCTAGCAACTCTCGGGACACCATTCAAGATCAATACTGTATTTTTTGGGTGGGGCAGTGCTTTTTTTTAATATAACGATCCTAAATTAGACAGCCTTGGTACCATAAGTTCCCCTGAAGCGGCATTCCCCTCTCCCTGGACATTGCTGCTGTACCATAGAGGAACACCTTGGGGTGGTGCTAGAAGTTTCATTGCCCCTTTCCTTCTGATGGTCTCCTCCACTGCTGCACCGCATAGACAGAACTGCCCATGTTTCAAGGTGGTACCGCAAGCATGTAATTTCTTAGGCAATGTTTTGTTACTAAAAATAAATTAGATGTTAGGGCACTGCTTATGACAATAATTGGTTTCGATAATCTGTATTACTTATAAATAAATGAAGATCTTCCTTTTTCCTAATTCACAGGAGATTTTAACCCATCTCTTAAGAAAAAAAAACCTCACAGGAAAATAAGAAATTTAGTATTTAGCAACATAACCTGTGCCTATGTTTTGTTTTGTTTTTTTAAACTAGCCTTGAATTCTTAGGAAATTACTGGAAGTGCCATTGAAGAAATCAACACCTTCGAGCGGTGATTCATGAACAGTTAGCTTTCAAGTTCGTATGGGCATATTAAATCTGGGTGTTGATGAGAAGGGCAAAAGTACTGCTCGTTATGCTTGTAATTTACAACCAAGGTGTGTTACAGAGGTGTGTCCAGCATCACATGGGACATTATGGGGCTTGAGATCGAATAGTCACATCTCAGAAAGGTTTGCCTTACATGCTTACCAGAAAAAAAAAAATCCCAGATCTGTCATAGGCACAGAATATTTCTCCCATAGCTTTTGAGATAATTTTAAAAGCTGAGATATATTCTATTCACCAAGTCTAATTGAACTAGTCTGACAGCTAACTAAAGAAAACAAACACATCATTAGATGGAATTTGTTCGTTTAACAAGTGTTTTCTGACTGTTCACGATGTGCCAATCTCTGTGTAGGCACTAAGCGTATAGCAGTGGACAAAATAGATCAGTATTTCCCTTTTATGGTGCTTACTGCTACTAGGAGACAGATGCTAATAAGCATCATGTTAGTAAGTAAAATGCAAATAAATTACTACTACTGCAAGACAGATAGTAATAGGTAAAATGCAAATATATACTATTGATGAATTGTATTAAGTGCTAAACAGAAAAAATAAAGGAGAACACTTAGATTTGACTAGTTTAATTATTTGACTGACTGTTTGTTAATCAGAAAATGCCACTTTGTGTAAGACCTTGTTGTAGTAAACTTTTCTAAATCACAAGCACTGTGTTTTCCAAAAATATTCAGTGCTATCACATTGTGGGAAGGCTATCTTCCCCAGGGGTCTGGCCCTGTCTTAGTGAGTGGGAAATCCTGAGGCCTGACACCCAGTGATGATCAGCCCCCTCCTTCCTTCCTTGGCTCTCAAGCCGCGCAGCTTTACCACCCACTGCTCCTTGAGAGTGAAGTTTCCATCACTCTTCATTAATAACTAAATCTGTTAGGCCCTAAATTTTTATGCCATGTTTCCAACCTCAGTTGTACCACGATCCTGAGTGCTTTCAATTGTCCCTTGAACAAATGAGCTGACACGCCAGCCCCCAGGTTCCTTGCCTTTCACGACTCCCAAGATCACCACTCAACCTGAGCAGTGCTCTCTTGTTGGCACCTCACCAATGATGTCATTGTGAAAAGCTTCCCCGATTGAAATCTAAATCTCCAGCTCACCTCCTTTGCCTGGGCTGGGCCTCTGATTCCTGCCTTGTATCCCTGCAGGTGCCTTTCAGGACTGTCCGCTCATCTGGTCATTCTCTGGACGGATGTTCATTGAGCAGAGCACTGTGACAGATCCAGAGGAAGCAAAAATGAGATGTGGGCTGACCTTGCAGTGTCTAGGGAAAGAGAGCTAGTGGGCAAGTGTTACAAGTGTGGTAAACATCAGAAAATAGAGTGTAGGGTGCAGGGGGAGCTTTCCAAGCCGGGGGGCCTCAGAATGTTTCTCTGAGCATCTTGTCTCTGAGACAGTTTCCACATTTGAGCAGACAAGGAATAACGAGGGGAAGCTAACTGAGCAGAGCGTGAAGAAGGGTATTCCCGCAGAGAGATGGGCATATTTGAAAACTCTGAGTGAGTCATATTTGCATTTTCAAGGAGTACAAAGGAACTGAAAATATCCCAGTGAGTCTGGGGCATAGGAACTGTGCCAGAGATAAAGACAGGGCAGGAGCAGGGGTTAAATCACGAGGGCCACAGGCCAGTGTTTAAGGATTTTGAATTTTATTCTATCGAAGAGCAATAGAAAGTACTTGCCCAGTCTAGGCCAATCCTATAAACTGCTTTTTTATCAGTCTTTGACATCTTTGAACCACAAACCTAGATCCAATTAAAATAGGCCTCTCCTATCCCTTTTCCTCTGTAGCTCAATGCTATGGGAAAACTGCACAGCCGAGATGATCCCCATCATTTCAATCTCCTACCTTCATAACCTATGTAGGACTTTTGTGCTACCTAACCATCTCTTTGTTCCTCTTTGGTAGGCTCTCTTATTCTTCTCTGCGAAAGTTCTAAACCTCGTCCACCATCCACCCTTTGAATTCTTCTAGTCCCTCCCCTGCAACACACAGATGGCTTTGTTTTAATAAAAGCAAGGCCATTGGGCAGGAACTGTTCCACGTCGCCCTCGCCCCTACCTACACTAAACACACATCTCCAGCCTCACTTCCACAGCTACCTCTTTCCTTCAGGCTGAAGTTGAAGGTCGCTTTCCCTACTTCGCATCTACTTCTCCACTTTTACTTGTGATCACTCCCTCAGATTTTGTTCTTTCCTGTATCTACTCACTCTTCTGAATCCACAGCCTACCTACTAGCCCCCCTATTTTGTTTCTGTATTGTGTCTCTGATTGCTTTGTGTCCCACATTGCATTGTCATGGAATAATCTGTGTATATATCACTCATGCCTTATGGACCACGTGCTCCTCAAAGGTAGGGTCCATGTGTTTAATCTTCCTCCCTGTTCACAGACAACCCCTCTTCTCAGAAAGGGCTTCCCCTTTTCAGCACATCAGCAGAATGCAAGAATTAAATTGCCAGCAGAATTACCTTCAGAAATGTATCCGTTTCTTCCACATTCCATATATGTTTTGAGGTTTTATATGTTCTAATCTAAAAAGAAACAAGAAACAAACACGGAAGATTCTCTGGGCCCAGCAGAGCAGCTGTGCTTAGATCAAACAGATCATCTTAGAATACTCTAGACCAGTGATTTTCCACCGGTGTTTCACAGCACGCTGTGTGCCATGAAAAAAATTTTAATTTAATTTAATTATTTTTGAAAGATGTTCAAAGTGCAATAAGTATATTCTTTTTCTTAATTTTTTTTTTTTTGACCAACATAATTAAAGTGTGCCATGAAAGTTTAACTACAGGTTCAAGTGTGCCATGAGATAAAAAAGATTGAAAATGTGCTCTAGACTCATTCTATGTGGGAGACTCCTGGTGTTGGGTTACCGGCTGTAGGGTTGAGACGAGGGGCTCAGGGGTGGAATGTAGAGCTCATGGGAGAAGGGAAGCTGCTGGTTTCCACCTACAGAACTTGGCTGTTTGCTTCCAAAGGTCTTGTATTAGAAAACTTGAGTGCCCAGAGCCAAAATAGATGCCGAAGAAAATCAAAACTGTGGTTGAGAGGCATGGAGATGTTAAGAAGCCCCAGAGGACAAGGAAGAAAGGGCCACTAACCACCCATAGGTGAATGCTCAGGAACTACAGAGGACACATTAAGTTGAGGATTTTCAAAGTTCAGTGAGCTGGCTTTAATGTTATTTTTGTCTGGAATCCAGAGCACCATAAAAATGGGCCCTTCAGTCTGGCTGGGTGCCTCTCCTCCGTGCTAACATAGCCCTCGCTGGATGGCTGCATAAGCCAGCAGCAGCCCTGGAACTCAGCACATCGTGGCTTTATATCTGATGTCTACTTTTCTCACAAGACAGTGAGCCTCACAAGGGTAAGGCCCATGTCTTCCATCTTCATCATCCTCCTGCCTCTAGTCTAGTACATAATGATAATAGGCAATATATATCGAGTCACCATGATTATCCCATTTGTAGATACAACAGCACTGAATCACTAAAAAGTTAAGAATCTTGCCCAAAGTTACACAGCTGCAAGTGTTGAACCTGGATTCAAATCTTCACTACTTTTTAAAAATTTTAATACTAAGCCTGCTACCTCCAACAATCCCAGGCACCTGGTAGGTTCTCAATATAAGGATAAATCATAAGTATATCAAAACCTATTGCCTGATAAATGCTTTGGGGGCTTGGGGATGGGGTAGTAATTCTAGTTAAGGAAGATGCTATTACTCATTAACTTAGGCTTTCAACTTAGGGAAGAAATGTATGCCGATTTGGTGGTGAGTCTGGATTTTTCACACAGTCTCTAGTATTCCAGTAGCTGCTTTTCTTAAAACAGAGTTCAAACCTGCTGAGAAGGGACAGATGAACTTCAGGGAGAAGGAAAAGAAAAAACAGAAGGAGGTAGAACCCAGGACTAGAACAGACAGGATAGTTCCCGCTATCCTTGGTCTATCCTGGGGCATGGGAACAGTTTGAGCTGGAACTGAGCAAGTTGTTTTCAAAACAGCATTGTTTGGGAAGTAAAGTAATCCATTTCAATGACATGGCCTCAGTTTCCGGGGCTCAAAATTCCAGCAGCTCAACTTTTTAACCTTGCAACCTATGAGAATTGCATCTGTGTGCATCCAAATAGTAGCATGTACACACTATGTCTTTAGTACCTGTAGACGTGTTTCTAGTTCTACTAAGGGAAATCAGTTTTGGCAGAAGTCGACCAAATGAGAAAAAGTCTCAAAGCATACAGCCTAAGAACTAACTTCACAACTAACTGATGCCTATTAATAAATGAGAAACAGGGTTTTTTTGTTTTATTATTTTATTTTATTATTTTGCAGTTTTGGCTAGGGCCGGATTTGAATCCACCACCCTCGGTATGTGAACCAGTTCCCTACTCCCTGGCCATAGGCACCACCCAACATTTTTTTTTTTTTTAAAGAATCTCTTCTGTTTTTAGTAGAGTTTCTACTTCTTTTTTTTTTTTTTTTTTTTTTTGAGACAGTCTCAATATGTCACCCTCGGTAGAGTACCATGACATCACAGCTCACAGCAAACTCACACTCTTGGGCTTAAGCTATTCTCTTGCCTCAGCCTCCCAAGTAGGTGGGACTACAGGCGGCTGCCACAAAGCCCAGCTATTTTTTGTTGCAGTTGTAATTGTTGCTTTAGTTGACCTGGGCCGGGCTGGAACCTGCGAACCTAGGTGTATGTGGCTGGCACCCTACCCACATCTTGACTATTTTCTCTAGAATTGTTTACTTTCTCCTGCCTTGCGGAGACCCCCACAGAGATGCAGATGCAGGCTGTTTTTGTCCATCCTGTGTCCTTTTTGATGAGAGGGACATTGGCCCTGTTCCCAAGAGGAACTGGGTGGGTTACAGATACAGCTGGACAAGATGCAACAATTGGCCTAATTCTTCCAAAGAGCATCTGCTCTAAGAATGTTTTATGTTCTCAGTGATGTGGAAAACACATGCATGAAAATGAAATGAAATGAAAGTCATTCCACAAAGACGAGAGAAAGCTGGCATGTGAAGAGTTTTGTTTGAAAAATTTTATGTAGCAAATTCATAGTAGGTTGTAGGTTATCAATAGGTGGATTCACTTGCTTTCTTGCTGAGATTTTTAGGACACAGGCGGTTGACAGTCACTTTGCTTCAATACAAGATGACTTTGAGGGTGATGCCACAACTCATCATATTAAGACACAAATGTAGCAGATGTACGTGAACTTGCCCTCCTCCCTGGTGGGCAAGAGTCACAAAATCACCATGTCACATACGCCAATGTAGACCAGTAGACTGTCTTTTCTTGAGCAGCCAGAGGGCCGCTGTAGGTGAGGGCTTTGAAGATTTTAGGCGAAGCTTTGTGTGGACGCTCATGGAGAAATTGCCTGCATTGTCCCGACTTTAAGCAAAGGATAACTATAGAAATGGATTACTTTACTTGAAGTGCAATGCTGTTTTAAAACCAAGTAACTTACATTTAATTTAAGAACTTCCTAAATAATGAGGGAAAACTTACAAGCAAGTTCCCAAGATCGCATATTGAAGTTTATCAGAAACCAGGGACACTGTTGAGGGAGGCACAAGTGACTGACCATTGAGTTCAAGTTTCTTCAGAATCCTGAAAGCTACCTGCTCCCAGCAGCTTGGGGAAATCTTCGGAACTCACCTTGAATATATTTCCCTTTCTGGCCAAACTTTACTTGAAGGAGAAGTAATGATGGGGAGGGGAGAGAAGAGCTACAATTTCAGTTGCCTATTAGAATTCTGCAGAGTTGTTTAAAGTTCAGCTCGCTTTTAAAAAAATGCACGGTAAAAAAAAAAAAAAAATTCCCTCCCAACCACCCTCCTCCGTCCTGGGCGAGAAGAGACTGTTTAACATAATGAGCTGCGGTTTGTTAATGTGATAGCAGTTGCCTGCTAATAGCTGTGTTTAAAATTCCTGTTTCTTATCTTATTTACTGATTGATGGGAACGTGACTTTAGCAGACCTTCCTCCCGGACCATCTCTCTCCACTCAGAGTGACTCGCTTGACACAGGGAACGTTAGACAACAGGTTTGCTTCCTCATTAAATCCCATTTGGCCACGTAATCTGCCCGGATGCACCGCCAGGGCCTGCGTCTGCACTGTGTCTTATCGGAACCACCTGAAGAGCAAGGCCACACAGGGTGGCCTTCCTTAAAGTCCGTAGAAAAGAGAAAAAAAAAAATTTTTTTTTTTTTTTGGTCAGCAAACTCCAGCATATGACAAAAGGCGTGCGTGTGGCTTCATTTTTTGACTCTTTTCCTTCTCAGATCAGACTCCCCGGTTTTAACTTAAAAATAAATAAGCGAGAAAACTCCGGATTACTCTCAAAGAGATCACATTTTTCAAAAAATCAAATGATTTCCTACAGCCAGTCTGTTTTGCAGTGGGTTTTTTTTTCCTTGTTTTTCTTTTTCTGCTTTTTTTTTCCCCCCAGTAGATTCTGAAAAGAAATAACCGGCTGTAGGCATCGCCTGTGGCTTGCTGGTCGCGCTCCTTGGGTGGTCTGAGCCGACTTTATGATTTATTCAGCTAATGGGAAGGGAGCATGACCCCCAGTGGCCACAGAAAGAGAGCTGCATGTGGGTTTAATGCTTTCACCACAAAAATGTCTGCTATGACTAAGCTCTGTGGCTGAAGTCACTGTCTGAATGGTGCTAAAAAGGAACTTAGGCATTAAGTGTGCACTATTTACTATAGATCGGCTCTTGGGATTAGGCCAAGGGGTTTGTGCTCAGTTTCAAAGAATAGCATGGAAGCTGCTAGGAAAATTAGGGCTGTGCAATTTATTTTTACCAGTCTCCCTGGTGAGTTACTCGCTGAAGGATTTACCTCATATGCTTTTTTTCTCCCCTCTGTTACTAAAGAGTCATTTAAAACGTGCCAGTTTGTGCATTTCATAGAGTTTTATTGTGGAGGTATCCCCATTTTTTTGTTTATCACAGCCGTGAATCACTGTTATTGTTCTTTAATGTTAATTTGCAACTATAAAAGAATGCCTAAGGTTGAAAAAAAAAGCAAGGGGAGGCAAGCTGCGGAGTAAAGTTCCTTGGCCACACACTGCCCTGCTAGAGAGGCCTCTTTGATTGAGTGAGCAGCCCCGCTTTCTGACAGCGTCCAGCGTCGGTACCGGTGCGGTGGAATGAACGCAGTTGGCTTCAAGTTGATTTTTACTGTGAGGGAAGGGGATGGATGAAGTGGGGGGGAGGGAAATAAGGAGACCTGTTTGTAATTTTGACGAAGACGGACGATCTTTACAGTCAGCATAATACCTGCTGTGGAAGTTCCAGCACGTTTGCTTCTGATGAACTTTATAAATGTGCAAAACTGGCCCCTGACTCCCCTTGGTGTCTGTAGCTCAGCTTCCTGGGTCCCAAACAGGGTGGGAAACTGACACCTTCTGAGTTTAAGATTGTTCTTTTTTGAAACACCAAGGGAGGTAAGAAAAGCTGCATCTTTTCTTTGCTGAATCCCGTTTAATAAAAGGATTTGTGCTGCAAAATTTGGATTCAGTCAAAAGGCAGCACTCAAGGATCCAGAAGGCCACCTGTGGTGCCAGGGCCCTGGGTTCCCCACCCCTGCGTGTGCCTCCACAATATCGTCTGCTTCAAGGTAGAGAGAAAAACACCCTGGCCAGTCCAAGTCACTGGCTGGACTGCACCTATGAAAACCTAACATTACTTGGGTGCTGGGTGATTGCAGCTTAAACTATCTGAAAATCCCTAGAGTTTAGTTCTGTGTCTGCCAGGGTTCATCACTATGGGAATATGGAATCCTTCTCCAACTCCCCTAAATGTACCAAGGGGACTTCATTTTTAGTTTTTGCTCCAAACTTTTCCTTGTGAAAACATTTTCTTAATGGAATTTCTTATAATAAAGTTTATGTTTATTGAGACTTCAAGGCTGAGCTCAATTCCCCTTTAAGCTTTTTTCTTAGTTTTATTATACGTTAGACAGGCCTGTTTGATCCTGAACAATCATTCAGGGAGGAAGGGCTTCATTTTCCTCATCTATGTAATGGAAATTGTAATCCAGACCTGTGTCAGACTGAATGGCTACTGGGCCTTGGAGATTAACAAGGTTATTAAAAGAGACTACTTTACCTTTTATTTTCTCAGGGATGAAAAAACAGGCAAGGTCAGAAGACTCACTTTCCTAAATCATTCTGTTACCCCTGAAGGTAGATTTAAAAAAAAAAAAGAATCAAGGGAGATTTCCCTATCTTTTTCCTCTTTATCTTGTTTTCTATCTTTTCAGCATTTTACAGATCCAAAGGGAAGAACTTCTTTCCCAAAATGGGGATTGATATCATATCAACAGGACAACTACTGAGGACAGATAAGTACCTCATTTAAAATTCAGCAAAGTCTGGCTCTGCGCCTGTGGCTCAACAGGCTAAGGCGCCAGCCACGTACACCTGAGCTGGCCGGTTCGAATCCAGCCCTGGCCCGCCAAACAACAATGATGGCTGCAAAACAAAAAAAAAATGGCCGGGCGTTGTGGCGGGCGCCTGTAGTCCCAGCTGCTTGGGAGGTGGAGACAGGAGACTCGCTCGAACCCAGGAATTGGAGGTTGCTGTGAGCTGTGATGCCACCGCACTCTATCCAGGGTGACAGCTTGAGGCTCTGTCTCAAAAATAAATAAATAAATAAATAAATAAAATTCAGCAAAGTCTAAATGTAATATGATATCTTGGATTAGATCTTAGAAAGAAGACATTGGTAGAAAAACTGGTGATATCTGAATGAAGTTTGTCATTGAGTTATTAGTATTGTACCAGTGATGATTTCTTGGTTTGAATCAATGTATTATAGCACAGTTATCTAAGATGCTAATATTAGGAGAAGCTGAGCAAAAGGCCTGTGAGAACCCCATATTATCTGGCAACTCTTCCCTAAGTCTAATGTAACTTCAAAGTAAAAACGATACAAAGTAAAACAACCAACTATTAATGTCCAAAGATGGATTTGTGGTGCTGACTGATAACTCTACCTCCTCCCCACACTCCAGTCCATTTCCCAGAGCTGTATGGAACATTCATTTGGATAATGCCCAGAGTTTAAAGACCGACAAAAGAGTCCCAACTCTAAGCACCTTCTTATTCTCCAGAACAGGTACTGGGTGCCTACACCAGGTTAGTTATTGTACTGAGCAGGTGAAACCCATTCTGTCTTTGGTATGGAAATATCCCCATGCAAGAGAAAAAGAAATCAGTTTGTAGATAAAAGCAACAGAATAAAAACGCCAGTGATATTAATGTCACATTGTTTTTGCAATGCAGGTATTACCCAGCGCAGGTAGTTTTGCTGTGTTGATTAGTGAGCTCTGGTGAGGGAGGCTGTTTTGCCAGATGCCAAACCTCCAGCACTTCGTACGACACCAGGTGTATTAGCTCCCAAGACATATTTCCAGAATCAATGAAGCTCAGCACACATTGCGCATGAGCAGGAGTTCTCAGCCATCACTTAAAGGGCAAAGAGTGAAGGCTGAGTATTGTATTATTTTTTTTTCCATTTGTTCTCCCTGCCCAAATTAAAAAGGATAAGAAATGACAGAGGGAAGATACCGCCTGAACTATAAGCCCCTTTCAGGTGTTTTTAAGCAAAGGGCATTTTTTGACATTTGTACATTCATCTTTGGGTAGAGCACTCGTAAGGGAGAGAAATGTGAGAAGAAGAATTGCAGAGAAATGGGGATAATGAGGACCAAAGGAATCTTTCCTCTGGTGTAGGTTTCCCACCCTAATTGGTTACCACCCCAAACCACCGATGGAGGCTGCTGGGCAGATGGATCTGCAGCCTGTTGGGCCTGTCCACATCTGCTTGTTTCTGCCACACAGGTGTTCCAGCTTTATTCAGCCAGGAAGCAGCTTTTCCTCCTTTTTCAGGGGGAGGGAGTTTTGGGGAGATGGGAACACCCACGACTGTTTCTCAGAATAAGAAGGAAGCAGAGGTTGGGGGAGGGAGCGCAGCCCACCCACTGCCTATAGACTCGGTGGCTTTCCCGCCAGTCAGCCTCATTCTGCCAGGTGTAAATCAGGGCAGATGCACGATCTGGGACGTTTTCCAGATGCACGTCGCACAAAGGCCCATGTGTTCTCATTGCGCGGAAATAACATGCCATCGGAGCAGATCTGGGACACCAGACCTGGGTTGGGACGTGTCATCCTGTCCGCACGTCTTCTGCTTAGCAGAGAATGTTGTTGCAGACGCCGTGTAAGAGCTCAGATCCGAGGGAGGGGACAGTGAAGCAAAGCGGCTTTGTCCCCAGTGGAGTCCGCAGACGGGTCTCATGGGCTGCTCCCCAGTGCCAGACAGTGCCTGCCAGATGTGCTCGTGAGGAGTGGGACCCGCGAAGTCAAAGGAATCAGCTCCCAACAGGAGTCCCGCTCCTTCACCATGAACCGGCAGCAGCACCAGATAGAAAACGTCCCCTCGGTACTTCCTGCCCTTTCTGTCTGTAGCTGGCCCTGATGCCTCAGGCCTAGGCAGTTCAGCCGCTGTGCAATTTAGTAATTTTACTCCTTCCCTCATTTTATTGAAATTAATTTTCTGGACAGAAGCTATCAAAGAGTAAGCTTTTTTGGGGGTGGGGGGCGCCTAAATTTTGTACCAGGAGATTACATGAACTTTCAGATTGCTTGGGTGACATTTAGTTACTTCCTGCCCTTGTCTGGAATTAATATTGAATCCGGAAACCTCTAAAGGGGGGGCTTATTCCTAGAGAACGTGCATTTCCAGTTGTGTTAACTCATCTCTTATCCGAATCTCTTCTTTTCCCTCCTCTGTCTGTAGTGGCAACTACGGATTGTCACTGTTTCCTCTTGATCCCATCAGACTTCGGCTGAGGCCACTGTGTGCTCTCTGAGCAGCTGCTCTTCCAGAGCCTGTGTAAGTATTTTGCTCTCGCTTATCTCCACTACAAGGGCAAGCGTGTTTTCAGTGGCTGCTGGGAACGTGAAAACTTACATTACTGCTCAGCTGTCATCATTATTATTAGGCTAGGGTCACGGCACAACTATTTTCCCCATAATAACATAGTTCTTTTATTTCTTCTTAAGTTAATGATTCTATTTTTTGACATTGTCACAAGCCACCTCCATTACTTTTCAGAAGATAGCATATAAAATACAATTAATTAGTGAAATAGGGAATAGGGAGCAAAGACAAATGAGGCAGGAAATAGGCTCTGGATTCTACAGAGGATATTGCCCTCAGCCCCTGAAGGCTCCAGAATTAACCAATAATAAGATCGTGAATTATGGAAATTCCATTCTCCAGAACCCATGTGAGGTCATAATTCAACTGGAAATTATCTTGGTTTTTCTGGCTTCTTTTCCCACCCTATTTGCAATCCTGTTTTCTAGACTCCCTCAAAACCACTAAATAAATTCCAGACATATAACTCTATTAAGAAAAACAAATTTCTTATCCACCTGTTAATTGGACTCAAATGCTAGGAAGGTTGAAACCTGAATGTTTTACCGCACCCCACATCCTAAGCCCAGCAATAAAGGATAGAGGAGGAATGTTAAATGAAACATTTCTTTTTTTTTTTTCTTTTTTGGTACTTTTAAACATTTTAACCTAATACCTTTGTAAAATTGTTAGTCTTTCCTACAAATGAAAACATGTTTTTGAACAAAACAAATGGCACCAAAATGAGAAACTTGCTTTAAAGTTACAGTGTTAATAATTTGCCTCCTTATTCTTTGCCAGAGTCTAAGATGGCATGGCACTAGATACTTTACTGAAAGCCACAGTCCAAGTTAAAGGTATTAACAATTGGGCAAGCACGTAGAGGCCAAAGAGGAAATGGCTTTTCAGCGAGATGATCTTTATGATAGTCAAAAAAAATTAGAAATTCTGAGGAAAATTTTTAAAAGCCATTTTTATTATCTGTGATTAACAGATAGTTCCAACCATGGCATTGTCTATCATTCAGCCAGAGAATAAACAACTTTTTGGATTTACGCAATATACACTATGTTCTTTGGGTGTATAGTGTTCAGAGTACTTTTTCACATGCTGTTGCTTTCAGGTCCAGCTACGTATTTATCACCACCTGTAATACCATCTCCAAGGTGAAGGACAGTGAACCGTACATTTTGGCATTTGTAAATGCAGTTTTGCAATCTCAATGATTTGAAAGTGATTCACGGGGTTTATGGCATGTGGTAATCTCTAATTTTGCTTAAGGGTGTATATTTAAGGGAGGCTTTGGAGTTAAAGCTGAAGTCACAGCTTTGCTTTTTGACCAGGTTGCAGTGACCTTGAACTAGTTATTAATTTTTTTAAGCTTGTTTCCTCATCTGTAAAATGAGTTAACAACAACTCTTACCTCAGAGGGTTATTATGAGGATTGAGCTAATAAAATAGGTGATACAGTGCTTGATGGTTAGTGAACAGTCAAAAAAAATGTGAAGAAAGCATAATTAAGGAATTGCACAACCTGGGAGTCACTAAGTGTGAGGGAGCAAACATCGCGGATGGGTCGATAGATGCAGTATCAACATAGATTTGTAGCCTTATTGTCTTCTACCTGACATATAGATTAGCTTTCATGAATTAATAAGAACTTTATGAAATAGTTTCCCAGGAAAGAAAACCAAGAACTTCTGGGTTGAAAAAACAAGGAGCAGCCTAAAGAAGTGATGGCCCTCAGCCAGCAGGTAGGAGGAAAGATGAATCACACCAGAATGTCCATTCATTTGTGAATTGGAGCCATGATGCAAATATATCCACCCTCGACTTCATTTGAGAATAAGAAGTGACTTGTAAAATCATTTCATTATCTGTTCCAACCAAGACAAAGGCTGTAACAGTGAGATAAAACTTAAGTGACAGTGAAAAAGGTAATTTGTGGTATGAGGCTTTGTGCAAGAAACATGTGACTTTCAGTAGGAATAAATTTAGGAGATTATATGAAGCCTGTGCAATGTTTTCAATTTACAAAATAGGGAAATTTGCCTACCTAAGTCATATCTATCATTTAACCATCAGATACGTTATTGTGCATTGATCTATTATATTTTCAAGCAATCGTATTGGTAGCTATTTATCACACTTGGGATAAAGATGGTAAAAAGAGTGAGTATAACTTCTAAGGAGGTACTTTCACTAAATGAAGAAAGTGGCTTTTACTTTGCATACATCCTTTCTGCACACTTGCTCTTTTTGACACCTGTCTTAGTCTATTCAGGCTACTATAAAAAAATACCATAATCTGAGTAGCGTAAGAACAACAGAAATGCATTTCTCACAGTTCTAGAGGCTGGGATGTCCAAGATCGAGGCTCCAGCAGACGTGGTGTCTGGTGAGGGTTTCCTTTCTGGTTAAGACACGGTGGCTAACAACTACCCCCACCTCAGAAGGGGGGTTAGGTGTCTGGGGTCTCTTTTATAAGGGCACTAATTCCAATCATGAAGGCTCTGTTCTTGTGATCTAATCACCTCCCAAAGCCTCCACCTCCAAAGACCATTATAGTTGGTGATTACTTTGCAACATATGAAGTTGGGTGTGGGGGAGAAAGTTTCAGACCACACCAATACTCCATGTCCGTTGCCCAACAAAATACTTTTCTCTATTATCATATTCACAGAATAATAAAGACAGTAAAGAAAGATGTAACAAAAGGAATAACATGGGCAAGAAAAGGAACAGCTGATGTCACAGAGTGGTAAGGTTAGAAGGAATCTGAGAAATTATGTAGTTAGACCCTCTTGGCTTTGCAGATCAGAAAGTCTTGGCCCTCAAGGGTAATGTGAAGCGACTCTTCCAAAACCACAGAAGTTAATGTAATATCTGACATGAGAGCTCAAGCCCCTTTATTCCAAGCTACCTCTTCACTTCGGCTTAGTTCCCAAATGACCACAGCTCCACTCACACTGGGCCTTTCTCCCTTGTCTGGTTTTGACCTGGTTGCATTTTTCCATTGCACAGTTAGAACATGACCAAAAAGGGCAAATAAGAAACTGGACAATTAGTTAATCTCACATCTTTAGCGAGCAGGCAATGAGCCTGAATGCATTCTTATTCATTTACTCAGGAAAATGTTTGTTTCAGTATTCAATTATTCTAAGCTGGATAATTTTTATTCCTACATTTGTTTGAATTCTGTACCACTTTCTATGTTTTTGGTAATCAGAATATATCTGTGAGCACTGCTTTAGTCTATAATGGCAGGTGACAGAAAATTAAGAGCAGCAAATTTACATATGTGATAATTCTCAATTCTTTGAAGAGTGGATTAGCATTCTTGCATAGCTTAAGCTTTGTTCCTGCTCTGAGGTGAAGATCAAGTCTTTCAGCAATACATAGGACTAAGTTGCTAAAAGAGCAGGCACACTCCTGAAATACTTCCACAATTGATCATGAATCGTGTTGACGTGAGTGATTGCAGTTACATCTTCATTTGCTGCCTCGCAAGCCTTCTAGGGGAACACTGTCATCTATCCTGGCTGCAAGGTTTGGGATTTTCTTGTCCTCCTCCTCTCCCCTTAGCTAACATTCATAACTTAAACGTGACAGTTCTGTCCCAGATGAGACTCTCACACTCATGCATCTCCTCATTCTCTGTGCCTTTTTGTTACTATCTTGTTAAGTTGTCCCAAGAGTCATTTTTCTGGTCACGGAAGAAGATTCCATTGTTTTTACATTTGCTTTTCTTCATAATGACATCCAACGTGGATCCACACAAGCCTCAGTTTTTACTTAAAAGCCATCAAAATGCCCTAGAAAAACCCAGAAGTGATGGTTCTCAGCCAGAAGCTTCCTCCTATGTTTTTGTAAAAATATTGTTTTTGTTTCCTAATCTGAATCACCATTTGGGAGACTGAGAAGCATATTATTTCTAATAAAATGAGCCAGGATTTATTGAGTGCTTGCTATGTGCTAGCCACCCTGCTGAACACACTAATCTAATTTAACCCTGCTAGCAAGCTAAAAGATAGTTGGTAACAGTAGCCATTTTTATAGATGAAAAGTATCTAAAAACATCTAGGCTGCAACAAGTAACTTCTCCAGGGCCCCTCAGTATTAGTGAGTGGCAGAGCAGGATCTGAAGGCACGTGTGTCCGACTCCATCATTACTGCTCTGACCTTCATAACCTCCGTTTCCTCTCTGACTGGAGAGTTTCACACTTACATTATTACACCAGTGGTTTCGGTAGGGAACGTGTGCTGTGGGTGACAATTGTCTTCTGGGGAGACTTATCTATGAAAACTACACAAAAGGAATTTGGGCTTCAAAAGTTTTAAAAATGCCACATGTGAAGTTACATATGGCTCATTCAATACATATTGTTGGAGAATTATATGAACAGGTAAATCAATATATACATTATATACATACAGTTTCTTGTTATTTAATAAAATGTACGTAAACATCTTATGTTACATCAATCCACCCTGGTAGAACTACATGGTGCAAACTCAGTTTTATACGCCTACAAAAGGCATTTTTAAAGCAAATAATTCAAAGTAATGAGTCAACATTTTCATTTCCATTTTATTGTTAAAAGCCCCTCCTATTGAATTTTCCCTGTCAAATTATAGTTATTAAATGACAATGCATTAATTTCATACGTTTAAGTAGTTGGAAAACCATGAATCAATGGATAGAATGATGAAGAGCCGAGTCTCCGTACTGGTGCTTTGTATGGCCTAGAAGCTTATTAACCAGCTAAATAATGAAACAGAACTTTGAGTTTCGTAATTGACTGCCATGAATTCAACTTTTCCCCCTGCATCCGTATGGAATGAAAGACCCTACTGGAGGACAAAGATCTCCCTAATTGCCTCAGTTTCCTGTGGTGCACACCCTAGGAGGGCTAAGACCATTTCAGGACTGGCTATGAGTGATGAACTAAGAAGTTAAATAACTCATTCAGCTGATACAAAATTATAAAACTTCGGTTGGCCTTTTAAGGCCATGAATTAGCCTGGCACTAACACAGGGATGGGAGCTATGGGGCTGTGCCCTGTGTGGCTGGAAAACCAGCATTAAATCACCACCTTTGTGACTCTTTGTAACCAGCGCTCAGAGGATCTAGGACCAGAAGTTTCCTTTTTTCCTTGACGTGGTTCCTTTTATGAAAAGCACGGAGAAAGAGGCCGGGCAATGTGCCTGAATACATTATTTTACCATTTCTTAGTTCCTACTTCTTTCACTAGAAACAAGGACACTTTTTTTTTTTTTTTTTAAGAAAAAGCTGCAACCGAGCCTTCCCTTCTCTTCCTTGTGGTGGGGCAATAAACACGAAGAGATGAATCTTATGAAAGCCAGCGCAAGAACAGATGGGGGCTGGAGATGGATGTTTCTCCTTAGAGCCCGTAGAAAAGCTGTTCCTTATAAATGGAGCAGTTGCTGTTATGAAGCACAAAACCACATTGTTCCTTTCTTTAGTTCTGAATGGGGTTGGTTAAGCTTTCAGCGTAAGTGTGAAAAAGGCAAAAGAAAGAAGAACATATCCTTGTTAAAAGACTCTAAATAAAAGAAATTGAGGAGGACAGTTGTGCCAGTTATAAAATGTTTAGAATTCATCAGTGACAGTATGTGGTTTTAATTTCTAAAGTATAATCTCAAAGGGAGTTCATCAAAGGAATAATATTACAGCAAATCGAATGTGTGACCTCTCAGCATTAGGGAAAATCATAGCAACATCATTATCTCCTTTCAATGCTTTGATTAAAAAGTATTCAAACTATCAGCAAAGGCCTGTCATTTCTAAAGTTAGAATTTATCTAGTGCCTTCAGTATTTGTCTTGAAAGATAGACAGACCCAGGATCTCCCAATTGTCTAATCTTAACCCTCTGTTGAATTTCTTAATGATTTATGCAAAAGCATACCCCAGGCAAAAGCATGCTTCATTATTGGTGTTCATTTATCCATTTGTTCATTATTACTAAGGATGCCAGATACATCATGTTGTGTGTGACATTATGGGAAAAACCATGCTTGGCCCTTTAGCACAAAATCTAAGTTAGGGACAGGCGCAGGCAGGGAGCTCGCAGCTCCTTTCCCTTTCCATCTCCCCTCTGGTTCCTCCTTGGCATTCAGGACAGCTTACATGTAAGCTTCAGGGACTGACCTGCCGCACCGGCTTTATACTTGGGAAAGGTAGAAAGCACAGGAAAAAAGTGGCCAAAATCAAATGGATGAGAATCTGATTTTTACTTTAATTTTAAATAGGTAATCTCTTTCCTTTTCCCACTCAAAGCTTTATCCACTATGATTACAATGACTCACTTATTTTCGAGTTCCTAAAGACTCCACGTGGGGAGTGGGGTAGGATGTCCTTGAGTGCTTTCCGGCACAGAGTACTAAGTCCCTAATGGGTCATTCATTTTTACAGTATTCATAGGTAATTAACATGTTCATAATACAATAACTTGGGTAAATAATTTCAGCAACATGGATTGAAGCTGGCCCTCTAATGAAATTTGATATCAGAAAAATGATATTTCTCTTCTACTTTGCTCATTACATTTCAAAGTTAAGCATATTCTAAGTATTTCAGAGTGTAGGTGTAGTGGAAGTGTAATTTGACAGTGTAAGTGTGTGAACTTAAGTCTACTGTATTAAATTTATAAAGATGACACTCACGAGCATTTCTTACAGAAAAAGTTATGAAGTTATGTATGTGAGTGAAAAGATTCTTTAGTGGTAGTGGGGGATGGAGAAGCATTATTAAATTTGGTATTCAGTGTTTTGAGTGGTTAGACACTACCAGAGGACATACTAAATATTATATATATATATATATATATGTATATGTGTGTGTATGTATAAAATAAAGAGGCACTTACTCCACAACGGGCATGAAGGTCATTTGCAAAATGAGGATAATACTCAAGTTATTCGTATACACTTCATGGGGTCTTTGTGAGGACTGAATGCAATAATATACATACTTAGCACAGTCTCTAACACAGTAGTTGCTGAGTTCATCCTCCTTGTTATTACTTGTTAGTATTACTGTTATGAAGGTGGAAATGGGATGACCTTATCAAGCAGAGAGACTTGCAAGTGCCCAGTAAAGATTTTCTGGTAAAATATGTACTCAAATAGCATTTGTTGACTGACCAACTGATGGACGGACTGAATGAGGAATGACTTGCCATCAGCTCAGAAGCATGGTTTCTGGAGATTATCTCGCCTCACTTTTTATTCCATATGGAAACGGAGAATTCCCAAGATGAAGGTTAATAGGAGATCTGGCTGAGGAAGTTCTGTGCTGTGAGTATTTAACTCTTAGAGGATGTTGCTCCTTGGTACAATATGAAAGAGGCCTGCCATTTAGAATATGGACTCTGTAATAATGCATTTGAAGACTTTAAGCACAGTGCAAATCCGTGGGTGTTCTGTTGCATCTTTCATCTATTCATCCATTCTTTGGCAGGCATTTGTTGAGCATCAGTACCATAGCTGTTGAAAATGACATGTGTGAATGTTTCAATTAGACGATAAGGTGTGAAGAAGTGGGATAACAGTCTATAAGACATACCCATATAGAACTGTTAAGAAGCTATAAAAGCAATGTAAATATCCTTACAAACTTAGAGGCATTGAAAATACACCTGAGCTGGAATAATCGGAAATGTGTGTATTTTATTATTTTTGCAGGGCTTTGAAGTATAGGTAGGATTGGATAGTGCTATAGTTTGATGTATCCCCCAAAGTTGATGTGTTAGAAACTGGACCCCAATGTGGCACTGTTGGAAGGTGAGACCTTTAAGAGGTGATTAGACGGGGCTTTCCCCTCATGAACGGATTAACGTGGTTATCATGGAAGTGGATTCCTTTTTATGGCAGAGGGCTCCCGTCCCCTCTGTCTCCTGCCTTCTCTTTGCTCTTCTTGCTTCTGCCACGACACAGCAGGCCCTCCCCAGATGCCAGGGGACTGCTCAGCATCCCAAACTGGAAACTGACAAATTTCTGGGTTTTATGTAATAAATTACCCGGTCCTATAGTATTTTGTTATAAAAGCACAAAACAGACAAAGATGGAGTGGACGCGGATTTCTGCCAGGTGAGCTGTGGATGCAGCGTGTACACATATGACAGGTGTATATGTAACTCAATTCTGTAACAACAACCGGCTGTGAGGTCCTGGAGACTCGCATTGTTAAGGAACGGCAGCTGTTCATTAGTGGTTGAGAGCGGGTGTGGGTAGGTGATGGAGATTGTTAGTCAAAGAGATTATACTTGTTCTTCTGAGTACACAGAAAAATAGTAGGGATTTTCGAATCAGTAAAAAAATGATTTTCTCAATCTTTAAGGTTGATAATAGAAGAGAAGATTTCAGAAGCAAAAAGCATAGGTCAAAGAGCAATGATAAAGTAAGGTAGATTTAGATGGTCAAGTTCTTATACTAGTGCTTTAGCTAGAGAGAGAGAAGGAAAGCGTCAAATGAAGGAAACACACACACACACACACACACACACACACACACACACACTCAAGGACAGTTCCAAGGTCGTGAACCACCTAAGATGCTGAGAACATGTAATAGCACTGATGAAAATACGGTTCACATGTGAGGTCTTAGAGGATGTGGTATCGGAGAAAATGGCCAAGTCAGTGTAAGTTTTCAGAATTTAGATTTATAATAGATATTTAAAAAAGCAGAGGCTTTTTATATAGCAGAGGTATTCAAATATCTGAGAAGACTAAACTTTGAATTAGGAGATAAATCTGACATTCACCGTGTATGGCATTGAATAAGTCACTTTGCTTCTTGTGAACTGGGTTTCCTGATACCTCAAAGGTGGAGATCGGATGAGTCATCCCTGGGTCTCCTCCAGTTCTGACGTTCTATGGCTCCATGAAATAAGGCCTGGCACCTGTTTTCAATTTAAGCTCTAACACGAGTTTCCTTATTCCTTAAACCTGCCTTTCTAGTAAGCGGCCACATTTATTACCAGGCTTTTAGTTATTTCCTTTTTCCTAAAGAGAATACATATTTAATTTTTCAGCTTGTGCTTCTCTGTATTACAACTTCAGTGTTGAAACCATTTTGTGAGAACAGCTGCTAAAGTCATCTTTCAGTTTTAGGCATGGTCATGGTTGTGAAGCTACCTTCTTCAGGTTGCCACTGAAACGCTTACCCTGAGTCAGTGATTTCCTGCTCTCATGAGAATTCAAAGTGATGTCTTACCATTAGAAACTGTTCTAATGGAACAATAAGGAATGCCGTGTGACAGCTCTTTATCCTGGACTTCATTATTTCTGCCTGGGACTTCCTCGACTCTAACTTTCACCATTCTCAGGGAGATCTCATTGCGGAACTCAAACGGATCTGTTTTTCATTACTCACTTGTTTCTTTTTCGCCTCTTCCCTCTCTGTTCAGTTACTACAACATTAACGGTCATCATTATCAGTCATCCAAATTAGCCTATGCTTCCAGCCAGGTACCTAAGAAAAATGAGGGCAGACTTAAAGGAAAAATAACATCAGGACAAAGACATTCTGGCAGAATTTGGTGGAAAGGGGAAGAATTCAGACTCTCTCTTCACGTGGTAAAGAGATGCTTGTTGGTGGGTTGGACGGAAGGACAATGGGACCCTGGAGACACCAACAGCTCCTAACTAGGAAATGGGCAGGGATCCTTTGCTGACCTGTCCTAGATGGAATCTGCATCATGATAGCCACCAGGGAATTTTGCTCTTTGTAGATTCTGAATGCACTTGACTGTCTTGTGGATTGAAATATCACAAAGATTTCATGATAAGGCAGTTGAGCCTGTAAGCTATCTTACCTACGGACTCTTTGCCAGGCCCCTTAAACTACCTGATCCATCAACACACCATCCTGCAGAAAGACGCAAAAGCATCCAGAGAGCAGATCTCTCTTTGGGCGTCACCCAGACCACCCCCCACTCACGCCCTGCACTCCTTACTCCCTGCTCTCTGAGGCCTCTCACTGCATTCCACATTCCCTTGTCTACCCCAGGCCATCCTTCCTGCTTTGGTGACCCCCTGAGATTTCAGCTCTGGCTTAGTCAATAGACCCCTTTTAATGGTTAATATTCAAAATATTAAATAGCACCTGCAACCATAGTGACCAATTGGATGGTGGCGTAAACAACAGAATGGTAACCCTCGGGTTCCCACCGCATATCCTTCCTGCAACCATAGCGACCAATTGGGATGGTGGCGTAAACAACCAGAATGGTAACCCTCGGGTTCCCACCGCATATCCTTCCTCTCCTTCTAGTGGATCCTGGTTCAGGCTTCCCCTTCAGTCCTTGGAATGAAAGCTGTTCCCTTCTGGAGTCTCACAGGACAGCCACCAAGTGTCCTTATTTCCTCTGCCAATCCCCCATCTTCATACCTCAACAGTAAAGATGGGTCTACAACGTAAAATAATTGCCGCACTATAATAATCAAGTTGCCCTTGTCACTTCGCTTATTGGCAGGTAGAGTGTCCCCTCCTTCTCCCTCCTGATGGGGAAGCACAGCAGACGCTGTGGGTGCCCCGTGAGTAAGCCTTCAGGCCGTACTGTCTTCAAGAGCAGCTAACTTCTGCAGCTGGCAATGTTCTCTTCCTTTGAGAACTTGCAAGGATAGTCTGTTCTTCCCTGTGTTCATGGCCATAGCTCTGAGGTCTGTGGTCTTCACTGGTTCCCAGGGACCCTTGGCTTAAGCCCCAGTGCCCTACAGTGTAAGGAAGGGTTTGAAAACACCTCTCATAGGCTGCCTTCTCTTCCGGTCTTTCTTCCCTATACACCTGGCTGTGTTTACTGGGCTCACCTTCCAAAGAAATTACTTGCACCTGGATCTCTGGCTTAGGGTTACTTCTAGAAGAACCTCAATTGATATAAAAAAGACTTTTTGATTCCTTAACTCAGATATTGGGCACCCATTAGATATTAGTTTGAGAATACAGGAGTGAACAAATCAAACGAAAACCTCTACCCTCTTGGAGCTTATAACATATATGATAATTAAGTGATTTATATATGGGGTATTAGAAGGTGTTAGTGTTATACATAAAATTGAGGGAGGATAAAGAGGTTAGGAAGTAAGGGGGTAGAGGTGTAGGTTACAAATTTTAACTAATTAGTCAGGGTAGGCAGGTGTTGCTAAGAAAGGGACATTTGACAAAGTACACGAGGGAGGTGAGAACACGAGCCATTTGAATATTGCAGAAAAATCTTTACAGCCTAAGGGTGGAAATGTGTCTGGCATGTCTGAGGAGCAGCAAGAAGGCTGGGAGTGGTGGGGAGAACAGTAGGAGATGACATGTGAGAGGCAGCAAGGACCAGGTGGCACAGAGCTCATCGTGGTGGTGTCAGAACAGAGGAGATTGCAGACACGTGTGAGGCTGGGGAGGCGAGCAGTGAGAGGATCTGACTTACATTCATTTAAAACAGTGGTTCTCAACCTTCCTAATGCTGCAGCCCTTTACTACAGTTACTGTGGGTCGCAATCCACAGGTTGAGAACCACTGATTTCAAAGGAGATACTCAGACTGTTGTTGGAAAAGATTGTAGGCAGGGATGCTGTGGAGATGGTATTCTGCAGTGGACATTTGGTCTGGACTCTGCTCACCATCCCATGTATGCTGGCATGGGCTTGTGTCTGTCTGGAGGAAGAGGATTTCTGATCCTCACAAAGCTGCCACACGAACTAGCAGTGGCTGAGTAGGGAGGATGAGGATGGGAAAGTAGAGAGCAGTGGATAAGAACAGTTAGGAGACTACTGAAATCATTTGAGCAGGCAATGAAGGCTACAACAAGGTGGTGGCAGCAGAGATGATGAAAAGTGGGTCCATCCTGGACGTACTAAAGGTGGCGTCCCCAGATACTGATTCAGATTGGAAATGGGTGTGTCAATCTTCTAGAGTTGCTATAACAAATCATGGCAAATTTAGTAGCTTAAAATATCACAAACTCATTATCTTACTGTTCTAGAGGTCAGAAGTCTGAAATCAGTTTTACTGTGCTAACTTCAAGGTGCTGGCAGGGCCGATTCCATCCAGGTGGAGGGGAGAGTCTGTTGCTTGCCTTTTTCAATGTGCAAAGGCCACCTGTGTTCCTCAGCTTGTGACTTCTTCCTCCATCTCCAAAGTGAGTCACTCTAGTCCCTTTTTCTGTCATCACCTTGCTGTCTCCCCCAGCTGACCACCTACAGCCCTCTTACTGCAGTCATTGTGATTACACGGGTTCTGCCCACATAGTCCAGGATAATTTCCCCATCCTCAAATCTTTAATCTAGTCACATCTTCAAATTTTCTTTGGTAGAGTATAACAGGTTCTGAGGGCTAATGGGGGGACTAGTGTGGAGGGTCATTACTAAGCCTGTCATGTGGATGGAGTTGAAACCAGGCGAAGCCAGTTTGTGAAGGGAACTGAGGGGAAGAAGGAACAAGTGTTCAGGACAGGCATGCCAATTTTGAAATGTATCTACTACATGTTGGTGATGGACTGCTGATGTATCAACTTGGCCAGGTCCCCAAGTTATTCCACTCAGAGAGAAAAAGATTGCTTTCCTCACCCATTATAAGGTTTATGGCTAATACCCCTATAATATAAGATAGATTAACAAGAGGAAAACATGCAAATTTATTTAATAAAATTTTTTTGTGATATGCAGGTCTTTAGAAATGAAATTCCTAATAATCCAGGAAAAACTGTGCATGTTCGTGAAGAGTCATGCTGAGGAATGACTGGAATCAAAAGGATCTGACCTACCGGCAGTATAATAGGGAACTTAACAACCCAGCTCGTCAGATTCTTCTTGACCTTTGTGTGCGACATTCCTTCCCTCCAGGATAGGGTAAGACACTTGTCACAAGAGGGTCTTCAGGAGAGAAAGGAGTGAGAAGGACAGAGAGCTTCTTAGGTTTTATGGGCTCTCTTCACGGAGAATGGGGGGAGGAGAATCTCAATGTCTATGGCTTGTTTCTTAAAAGAAAGGGTGAGACAAGGCAGGGAGAACGTCCTGCTTCTGTGGCTTTCTCAATTTCCTTCAGCTTGAAAATAAGGATGCCAAAGTACCATATTTGGGGATAGTATTTCCTGTGCCCTATTACAGCTAAAAACTAATCTAAGTTTTCTGTGAAGGTATTTTTTTTTTTGAGACAGAGATTCACTAGTTACCCTGGAGTTGGGTGCTGAGGTGTCATAGCTCACAGCAACCTCAAACTCTTGGGGTCAAGTGATTCTCTTGTCTCAGCCTCCTGAGTAGCTTCCTGTCATAATGCCCCACTAGTTTTTGTATTTTTAGTAGAGATGGGGGTATCACTCTTGCTCAGGCTGGTATTTAACTCCTGACCTCAAGCAATCCACCTGCCTCAGCCTCTCATAGTGTTAGGATTACAGGCACAAGCCACCGTGTGAAGATATTTTAAAGGTGTGATTAAAGTCTATAACACGTGACTTTATGAATTGAGATTATCCTAGAAAATCTGAGCAGACCTGATCTGATGACTTGAAAGGCCTTAAGAGCCTTGCTGAGGCTCCCCTAATGGAGAAGCTATCCCTCCTTTGTCCTGCAGCTGTAGTGACACTAGAGAGTTCCAGGTTGAGGTTGCTGTGAGCTATAACACCTCCGTACCCAACTCCAGGGCAACTAGTGAGATTCTGTCTAAAAAAAAAAACCTTCAAAAAAGACTTAGATTAGTGTTGATTAGTGTTTAGTTGTGACGGGGCCCAGGAAATACTATCCCTGCCCTTCTGGTGGCCTACCCTGTGGATTTCTGGCTTGCCTGGCTGGCCCCCACAATTGCATAAGCCCATTATTTGTAATACGTCTCTTAACATTTTAACATCTCCTACTATTTCTGTGGTTACTTCTGGAAGATACAATGTTCAAGTGCAGATATTGAGGAGAAAGTGAGATAGATGAGCCTGGAGCTTAAAGGGAAGAAACTTCAGTTGGTAGGTATATATTTTTTCTTTATTTCAGAATATTACAAGTTTTGGTATACAAATTTTGGTTACATAGTTTACTTTGTACAGACTGAGTCAAAGTTATCGGGATGTCCCTTACCCAGATAGGGTCCATTATACCTGTGAGGTGTGAATTTACTCATCCTTTTCTCCCACCTGCTGTATTTTTGTTGAGTTTTACTGCCATCTATGTGAATAAGTATTGATCAATTAGTTCCAATTTAGTATTGAGTATATGTGTCATTTGTTTTTCCATTATTGCAATACTTCACTTTGAAGAATGGTCTCCAGTGTCATGAATGTTATTACAAAAATTAGAAAAGATAGATCACCATTTTTTTAATGGCTGAGTAGTACGCCATTGTATACATATAACACATTTTATTAATCCATTCCTGTATTGGTGGGTGGGCCCTTGGGATGTTTCCGCATCTTTGTAATTGTGAATTGTGCAGCTGTAAACATTTGGATGCAAGTGTCTTTTGATAAAATGACTTTTGTTTCCCTTTGGGTAAATACCTAGTAGTGGGATTGCTGGACCAAATGGTAGATCTACTTTGAGTTCTTTGAGGTATCTCCATACTACCTTTCACAGGGGCTATACCAGTTTGCTATGTTATTTTAGCATAATAATACATTAAAAAGTTATACAATCAGTGGTGATTAACACTAGCAAGGGAGAAATTTCTGTAAGACCTTCATTCACAAAAGTGCTGGCATAAGTTTCTATCAGCTTTGGCCACAGGATGAGCGTGACTATCCAGCTTCTGGACTTTCCAAGCAAAGTATGTCATTGGGTGAGGTGAAAGGTTGGAATGATGAAGGTGGGAAAGAAAGGAGGGAAAAAGGCCAAGCAGGGAGGGAATTCCTGTTGTCCATATGAGGTGGGTGCCAGACAAAAAGATAGCCAGTGGAAAGAGTACAGAAGTATATTCTATCTCCTTTAAACTTAGAATATGTGTATAATTAGCTACCAGAAAGGTTAGACTATATCTAGTGACCACGCAAATTTGCATTTCCCCCAACATGTCATGAAGTAAAATGGTGGATTGTACTTATATTTGCTCCTTTGGACTGAAGTCAGGGCAAGTCAGGAAAATGGGGTTGGAGCTATGAAGTGATGGGAGAGAATGAAGGCAATTGACTCTTTGAGATGGAAACAGCTGAATTAGACAACAGATGGCATGTGGAGCGTGAGGAGGGAGACACTGGGTCTTGTCCTCTCAAGAGCCAACCAAAGGGACATGGACTCACGGAGTGTTGTGCCTGGGAGCCGTCCTGGATCCAGGCTGATGGGAGTAAGTTTGTAGCTGTGAAAACAGGCTTTTGATATCAGGAAGAACTGGGCCAGGAGGGAGACTGCACCTAGGGGCTGAGAGGGGAAAAGTAGCATGAAAGAGCTGAGATTTAAAATCACAGGAGTATGATGCCTCCCAGGTCAGACAGAGCAGAGGGGACTCTGGGTTCATGCCAGTGGTGGGCAGGGAGGTTGGCAGAGTTCCTACAGCTGGGGCAGTAGGTTTTCCCTTGTGTGGCCCTTTAGCCATAGACCCACACTCTGCTCTCCCTCAGAGGCGAACTAGGCATTCCAGGATCCCCTAGGTGACACACGGGAAGCAGGTTTCCAAGGAGACAGAGAATTTAGTTTTACATGTGTGCAGTTCAAGGATCCACGTGATGCCACAAGGGGAGACAGAAATGTACAACTGGGAAACTGGAGAGCATTTAGGGGTCATATCAGCATTCCAGTTTCTCCAAGACAATGGGTGAACTGTTCACGATAATGCTATTTAATACATAAAATTTTGCAGCAGCAATAAATAAAAACTTTATATGACTAGCATCATCTAAAAGACAAATAGAAATAGAAATATTCCGGAGGGTTGGAAAACGTAGATGATTATCTGGGCTCTGGAATAACAAGTTGTGTGGACTCGCTCTACTCAATTCTGTTTTGTGGCCTGAGTTTCCTCCATCAGCCTCTCTTCCACAGGAAGAGATCCTATCATGTGTTGATAGGATCACATGATAAAAATCTAAAAGTTAGAAAATGGATTGCCAAAAAAATATTCATTATCATTACTATTTCTTTCTCTGGTTTCCCCGTTATGTCAGGACAAAACACACATCTTAGAAACCAAACAAAAAATGAAGAAAGTGATACCAGATTGATTTTTCAAGTTTGATACCTATTGAATAAATGTATTGAATAATTACTCTAAGACCCCACTTGGTGAATGCTATTTAGAAAAGAAAATCCTGTGTTTCACACAGTGGTAACAACTCCACATATTCAAACTTTTTTTTTTTTTTTTAATATTTTAACTTTCTCCCCCTAGTTAGTGGGTGGGCTAACTAAACAGAGGCCTTTTACATGGTACTTTGCTATTTTCTAAACAGAGCTGCTATGTGTGCTTTCTGGTTTATATACAATGTATTGTTGTTTTTTAAAGCAAAGAACTTTTATAAATACTGTATTTCAAAGAGAAAGCATTGCAGGAAATCATTATTGAAATTATTTTACATTTGCATTAAGTTTTCTACTATTTCTCATTTGTATTTCCATGTTTTGTTTTGTTTTGTTTTAATTAACTATGCCTAGGCCAAAAGTTTGTGAAAATGCAAAAATTGGCTTTGGGTTGTTATAGGATATTTTGTGTACATTAAATACACTATAAGATCTTATTGTTTAAGAGGGTTTCAGTGAACACTGAGAACAGAAAAATAAAACTGCATGATCAAACAGGAATAAATAAGACAACTCTTTGATTAAAATAATAAAGCAATAAAGATTCATTTGCCGCTTGGGACTTGCATTTCTTCAGATTAGAACATTATTACTTGTTTATGGCAGTTATGGATACAAATAGAGGAGAAATAAGTTGATAGCCCTCAGAGGTCACAATCCCTCTTGCATTCTGCTTTAAGTGACAAACCCAACTGGAAACAATTCATGCTTATAAAGATCACTAAATCCTTGCACATATATAGGTATAGGGTTGGCCTTATTTTCAGATGGTTTTAAAACTGTTTTCCTGAAGTTTTGACTTAGTTCACACAGTTTTGCCAAGATATGAAGATGTTCAGATCTTGCCAAGATATGCCAAGATGTTCCTCATCATACAGGTTACAATACTGGGTTCCTAGAGCTGGAACGGGTGTGGTTCAGAAAAGTGTATTTATCTAAAAAGTTGTCCTTGAAACAGAAAACCTTTGGAAAGAAACTTAGTCCAATTCTGTTAGAAAAATGTTTTTAGTGAGTAGGTAAGGTTTAGATTATACACTAAGTGGAAGGGGCTTCATTTGTGCAGTGTAAATCATTTTCCTATCCCTTAGCAACGTGAATTATTTAAAGTGATTTTATTCCATAGCACTCTGATGTCCCAGACTTTGACTGCAATTCCACAAATGAAACCTACGTACAGAAAAGGGGACTTGGCTCGACAGAAATGCCAGTACCAATGCATATGCTTAAGACAAATCAGTGCTGACATGAGAGTCTGTCAACACTCAAAACGAGAGAATGATAGGCTACTGAAGACTGTATTATCCAGGAGTCAGAAGAATACCAAAACCCAACCACGTTCAGTGTTAGGTAGATACAAGGAAACTCCGAGAGTCTCCTAAGGGACAAAATGGGTGCTTAGCCTTGTGCTGCCTGGACCAGTTGCCCCACTGGGAAGAAGGACCAGATTAGTCCCTGTCTTAGTGCTGATCCACCTTAATCCCAGTCCAAGTTACTGCCACCCCTGGGGGGAGGAGAAACCAGGCGGCCTAGGCACAGGAGAATTTGAAAAGTGACTTAGAGTAGCCTAAGGCTAATCATGATGCCGTTAACTGTCCATTTAGATTCCATGGTAATGCCTGAACCATGAGGGGGCCAACGCAGACAGTATAAAAAGGAACCCCAGACCATTACCAGAGTCCTTTTCTTCTTCACAACAAAGGAAGCCTGTTTGCTGCCTATGGCGAATGTTTACCTTGCTCCTGTTCTGTAAACTTATCTTTTTCTTCCTCAACAAACTTCGTTTCCTGCTTGCCTTGCTTTGGTGGGTTTGGTTATTCTTTGGCCATAACTACACCAAGAACTGAGAACGCGACAGACAACTGCCTGAACCCCAACATTCAGGACATGCTTGAAGTGTCGTTTCTAATTCTTGATGTCACATTTTGAGATAAATTCAGAAAAATTAGAATACCTTGAGAAGGAAGCAGTGTCAGTGAGGAATTCTGTACTTAATGAAAGCGAAGTCCACTATAAGCTGTCCTTCTGCTGTTCAGAACCCAGGTAGTCTTAAAAGAAATCATTCAATCTCTCTGGGTCTCACTTTTCACAGAACATCTATAAAACAAAAGAGTGGACTCGATGAATAATTTATAAAGAATTTTTTCAGTCTTAAAATTCCAGCCTTTTTGGCAGGGCATTTTGAGGTAATAAGTAAGGTTTGACCTTCCAGCTTTCCTGTCATTGTCCTCCCCCTATGGAGCCACTAGCTTTCCCTACTGAGGACAACTGTAGATGCAGAAGCAATGAAGTCATTTGAATTTTTATTATTGCTTTAAACTCATGTTAGCCACAATCATCTTGAAACCCAGAGGCATTGGCTTGCAAGTGTGAAACTATTTGATAGAAGGTTCCAAAAGCATTTTGTAGAAATGAGAGCCAAATTTTAAACTATGCCTATGTAAATATTGTGGCATGATTTAAGGGCTCGTTCTCTTCAAAAAAGAGATAAAGTCGACTTCCTGGGAGGGGAAGAAAATAGGGGTTGGGACTAGACCTTAGATTGTGATGAGTCTTTGAAAAGTAGCCTACTGTTCATCTCTTCAGTCAAGTAGCACAAGTGGAAGGGAACAATGAAAACCTCAAATTATTCTGAGGGTATCCCAGACCACACAGAAGCACTGGTTAGCTTCCCAAGGAGGTTGCAAGCCTCATAGAGAAACCCAACATTCATCATGGCATCTGAGCAGCAGGGTAGCAATGGTGGAGTGAGCTGTCTAGGCAAAATGCCTGTGGGCAGCCTCACAGAATTTTATACGGCCGAGTGAAAGGGAAAGGAGGAATTGGATTGCTAGAAGAACACAGAAGTGACTGAGAGGGGGCTAGAGTGTAGAGATCTTCCACAGGTGGGAGAAGAGGATAAAGAATGACCTGTTGCTGGAAAACATGTTCATCTTGATTTGGATGCCATGGAACTAAATGTTGACAAGCAAGAGCTGGGCACTAGAATCCAGTGGCACTGATCCAGCTGCATCTTACTCTGTGATATAAGAGTCACAAGTATGGTTCGAAAGACTTTATTGTCCAAGTGCTATGGACTGAACTGTGCATTGCATCCCAAATTCATACGTGGAAATTTATCTCCAATGTGATTATATTGGAATATGAGGTTTTTGACAGGTAATAGGATTAGAAGAGGTCAGGAGGATGGTGCCCTCAGGATGGGATCTGTGCTCTTTTAAGAAGAGACACCAGAGTGGTTGGTGTCTTTCTGCCCACAATGTGAGGACACAGTGAAAAGGTGGCTATCTGCAAGTCAGGAGGAGACCTCTCACCAGGAACAGACCATGCTGGCACCCCCATCTAGAATTCTAGCCTTAAGAACTGTGAGAAAATAGATTTCTGTTGTTTAAGCCACCCAGACTATGATATTTTGTGGTGGTAACTTGAACAGACTAAGACACTAGGCTGAGATGCTTTTGAGAATGAAAGTTGACATTAAAATTAATTAGAATTTTAGTCCCAGGCACAGTGGCTCATGTGTAATCCTAGCACTCTGGGTGGCCAAGTTGGGAGGATCACTTGAGGTCAGGAGTTCAAAACCAGCCAAAGGAAAAACAAGACCCTGTCTCTACTAAAAACAAACAAACAAACAAATAGCTGCGAGTGGTGCTGAGCACCTCTAGTCCCAGCTACTAGACAGGCTGAGGCAGGAGAATTACTTGAGCCCAGGAGTTTTAGGTTGCGGTGAGCTATGATGATGCTATAGCTCTCCAGCCAGGTCACAAAGCAAGATTCTGCTTCAAAAAAATTTTTTTAAATTTATTTTTGGAATATTTATTCATTTTGAATAAGCAACTGGATTTGGGGCAAAAATTATTTTCAAAAATAAAATTGTTTCTAAAAAATAAAATGACTCATTTTCTCATAAATTAAAGCAATATATAAAAATTATTTATGTGATACCCTAAACACTTAAAAATAGCACAAACCATACCTTTCTCTAATAATATTTGATATTTTTATATGTATAAGAACATATTTTTCAATTATGACCTTATTCTGTTTAACTTTATTCTTTTTAATTTTTCAAAAATTTCCTGAAATGTTCTTAAAGTTACATTTTAAATAGATACATATTTACTTTTATCTGTAGTCTGTAACAATTTAATTGAGAAAAATATTCTGTTTATAGTGCAAGTATATCTACTAAGCTCAGAGAAAATTCTACTAAGTGGAGGACATTCTCAAATATGATTTTTATAAAAATGTATAAATAGCCAGGTAAGGTGGCTCACACCTATAATCCTAGCAATCTAGGAGGCCAAGGCAGGTAGACTGCTTAAGCTCGGGAATTTAAGACCAGCTTGAACCAGAGGAAGCCCTGTCTCTTCTAAAAATAGAAAAACTAGCCGGGAGTTTCCAGGTACCTGGAGACCCAGCTACTCGGGAGGCTGAGGCTAGAGGATTGCTTGAACCCAAGAGTTTGAGGTTGCTGTGAGCTATGATGCCACAGCTCTCTATCCAGGGCAACAGAGTGAGACTTTGTCTACAAAAAAAGAAAAAAATGTGTAAATAAATCAGTGCATATATTTTTATAGGTACTGTACCTTTTCCCTCAATTTAGAGTTTCTCTTTTCCACAATATTTTATAAGGTAAAACTCATAAAATAAATTCTCTATTCTTAATTCTTTTTAATGTTTTGCCAAATAGATACTGCAAAATCATAGGTCTTTTCAGTTTCATTCCATTTCAGTACATAATATAATCCAATTACCAAAAAAAGGGGGGTTTGATCAAAAGATTTTTTTCCTATAAGTCATTTCAAAGGCATTTACTGAATTTTAAAATTAAATCTTGTACACTGCTGGAGATCTCATTTAATTTGTTCATCTCCCTGCTTTCATAGGGATAAGTTTGCCTTTGTTTACAGTTATCAATTAATTTGAAGTTATATGGATTATAATTCATTGAATATTTTGATGGAAGACTTCCATACAATTAGTCTGTAAATCCAGAGTTATTTAAGAACATATTTGGTGCCATTATAGGAACTTGCAGATTGATTTAAAAGTAGTTCTTCTGAAAGCTGAAATATTTTTAAAATCTGATCGAAAACATACAGCAAGAGAGAAAGTATGTATGGCTTTGAAAAAGGTCTGCTTGTTTGTTTTGTATTTAATATAAGATTTATTATAAAATATTTGTAGTCAGTTGCTTCAATGCTTATAATCTTGACATTTACAGTTTCTATTTCAACTGATAGATGATTGAAATTTCTTGGGCAAAGTTATAACTTACTGGTGTACCACAGCCAATTTCAAGAATGTTTTCTCCTTAAGTTTCTGAATTTCATAAGACCATCTATCCATGACATTCTATTTTCCATCAAATTTGTATCCATATTAATTTTGGTAAAACCAATAATCAAAGAGAGACAAGATGGCAGACTAGAAGCAGCCTTCACACTCTGCTCTCGAGGAGAGGATTAAAGTTGCAGGTGATGTCCATCCATGGATGGGCCTTCTCGGAAAGAGAAGTGTGAATCAGCAGTGAAGTGACTGGGGATAATGAAAGTGACGAGGTAGGTGATGGGGTGAGCCACTTGGCAAAATGCCTTGCATCCACAGATGGGGAAAGGCAGGAATAGAGAACTGTCAGGTACCACAAGTCCCTGTGTACAGTAAGGCCCAAGTTGTGAGGGGGCTCTCACTATACCACAGACCTCTGGACTGATCAGGGAACTGTTTGGAGTCTGTGAAACAGTTCTGCACCAGAGAGTGGACTCAGAAGGAACCTGGGGCTCCCCTTCCCACGTTAATGAAACTGACACCATTCTGAGCTCTCAGGTCCAAAATACCAAGTCTATACAGGGCTCAGCCTTGATGCAACCACGTCTGCTCTCTGAATGTGGCTAATGGAGGCTCTGGAACCTTCAGGGTAGGTTGAGTGGCAGCTTGGGGATCACGAGGGCAGTTGACCTGGCCAACCGGAGTGGGAGCAGGGAGAGTGGATGCTCTCAGGTGCCCTGTGGCAGGCATTCAAATACCCCTTCCTTCACGGGAATCTGAATAAATCCTGTGCCACAGATGCCACCTGAGAAGCCTGGCAGAGGCTGCCTCTGTGGGACCTGGTCAGAAAGAAGAGCTCCAGCAGCTCAATGGCATGGCCCCTTGGCCTCACCCTTGTGATCCCCAAGCTGCCATTCAAACCTACTCTCAAGGTTCCAGAGCCACCATCAGCCACATTCCTTACTCCTAGGCTTCCCTGCTGCCATCTGAGCTTGATCTCACTTCCAAAGCTCCAGCATCATGTCCAGGACCTGTGGTTCTACCCCTGAGGCTCCAACACCATTGTTGGGACCTGTGGCTCTGCCCTTAAGGTTCTAGCATGACATACAGGTTCTAGCATGACATACAGGTTCTACTCCATCTCCTAAAATCCCTTGCTGCCATCAGGCCCCATGGCCCCAACTCTGAGCCTCTAGTTCATCTTCTGGGCCCCAAAGCTCTGTTCTGATGCTTCAGTGCTGCCAATAGGCCAAGTGGCTCTGGCACTGAGGCTCCTTCACTGCTTTTGGAGCCCATGCCCCCCCCCTTAAAACTCTAGCACCACAGCTGGGCCCTGCAGCTCACCCCTGAGATGCCAGCACTGAAACCCACAGCTACACTCCACAGCTTCTGCAAACTAACTGGAGGGAATTGTCCCACAGTCAATGATCTGCTAGTGAACCACTAGCTTCAAGCCACCATTGCACCTGTAGAGAGATAGAGTGACCCCCCCCAGCCCTGACGCCCATGACCACTCCCAGATAGTCTCACATAGCTGCCACTGTCACGACCACAAAGAGACCCAGGCAGGGCAATAACCCCAATCCCAGCCTCTGTGGAAGGAAACTCACCTAGGCCCCACTTAAACTTCCAATAGCAGCCTGGGGAATAATCCACTACTCCCTAAGAAGATCATTCAGCACAGGCTTAGACTGTGACGATCACAGGGGAACAGGGTGATACAGGTCAGCCATGAGTTACATGATCTCAGTGCATTGGTCCCTCCCCTGCTGGGTCCATCTTCCAGAGCAGATCACAAAAGCACCATGTTGGGGACCTCTCCTTCCCACTAAGTAAAAGATTACCCAGCAAAGGAGAACAGGAGCCCTGCCAGTGTCTCTGATCTGAGCTAAGAGAAGAGGTTTCAGATGAGAAAAAACTAGCAAAGAATTCTAGCAACATAAAAAAAAAAAAAAAAAAAAAAAACTAGACCACACCCCCAAGAGATTGCAATGGATCTACAGAAATGGATGTCAACCAAAAGAAACTGCTGAAATGTCGAAAATGGAATTGAGAATATAGATGGCAAATAAGATGAATGAGACTGAAGAGGATGTTGGAAACCAACACAAAGAAGCTCAAAATATGTTTTAGAACTTTTATTGTATTGATTAAAAGTACAAAAAGTCACTAAAGAGCTAGGCAATGTAAGAAAGAATATAACCGAACTTAAAGAAAAGAAAGAGTCATTTAGAGAATTTTAACATACAGCAGAAAATTTCAACAGACTAGAGCAAGCAGAAGAAAGAATTTCAGAGCTTGAAGTCAAGGCTTTCAAACTAACTAAGTGAGTAAAATATATAGGAAAAAACCACAAAAGAATGTATAATCACTCAGAGAAATAAGGGACTCACCCTTATATGAAGCAAAACAATGTATGAATTATAGGTATCCTTGAGGGAGAAGAAGAAAAAGGAAAAAGCAAAGAACACTGATTCAAGAAAATTATTGAGGAAAATGACCCTGGGCCTGCCAGAGATTCAGATATCCAAGGAGATCTTCCATTGGACTCAACGATCCCACTGCTGAATATCTAACCCAAGAAGTCATTCTATCAATAAGATGCCTGTCTGTTTTTTCTGATAAACAAAATGTTTATTACAGCACAATTCGCAATTGGAAACACATGGAATTTTCAACCTATGTGCCCATTAATTCATGAGTGGATTAAGAAAATGTGGCATGTATATACTCCTTGGTGTGCTATATACATATAAAAGGAATCCAATAATGTCTTTTGCAGCAACGTGGATGCAACTAGAGATGATTATCCCAAATGAAGTATTTCAGGAATAGACAAACACCACATGCTCTCTCTAATAATTGGGAGCTATATGATTGGTACCCATGGCCACAAAGAGATGAAAAGGCCACTTGAATCCAAAGAGGAGAGAGTAGGAGAAGAGGGGGTAAAAACTTACTTACTGGGAACAATTAACACTATTCTGGTAACGGGCACACGAACAGCCCCAGCTTAAGCTGGGGCTGGGTTTGAACCTGCCACCTCTGGCATATGGGGCCAGCACCCTACTCCTTTGAGCCACAGGTGCCGCCCTAGAATTATATTGTGCCTCAGATTTTTTTTAAAGCTTTATACAAGGTATCCATGGACAAAAACATCTGTACACTCCTGATATTTTAAAATAAAAAAAAAAAACCTAAATGATTGCATATTCAGTGTTGACCATTTTAACAGAAAATACAATAGATTTTTCTTCAACATATTGACCTTCCAAATAATTGACTTTGTTACATGGACTTGATAATAAAAATCCAACCATAATACAAATAACTGATTGTTCTATGAAAAGTTTTTATTGATTTATTTATATATATATTTTAGAGACAGAATCTCACTCTGTTGCCCAGGTTGAAGTGCAATGGTGTCATCATAGGTCACTGCAACCTCTATCTTCAGGGGAACCAAGCCATCCTTGTGCCTAAGCCTCCTTAGTAACTGGAACTACGTATGTCACCATGAGCAGCTAAGTTTTTGATTTTTTATAGAGGCAAGTTCTTACTGTGTTGCTCAAACTGGTCTTGAACTCTTTTCTGGCCTTAAGCAATCCTCTGAACTTGGTCTAGGTGCTAGGATTATAGCCATGAATTACCACACCTGGCCCACAAAATGTCATTTTCAACTGTTTACAGATATTTTAGTCTATGGTCTGTATGTTTGAGTCCATCTGAAATTCATATGCTAAAATAAAATCACCAGAAAGATATTAGAAGATGGGGTCTTGGGAAATGATTAGTTACTGAGGACTGAGCCCTCATAAATGAGATTCATGCCCTTGTAAAAGATGGTCCAGGGAGTTGCCTTGTCCCTTCCCTATGTGAGGACACAGCAGGAAGGCCCTGTCTGTGAACCAGGATATACCTCACCAGACACTGAATGTGTTAGTGCCTTGATCTTGGAATTCCTAGCTTCCCAAACTGTGAGAAATACATGTTGTTTATAAGTTACCTGGTCTATGACATTTTTTATAGCAGCTCAGACGTAGTGAGATTTTCCCTTGCCAATAAAACCAATATATTATAGATATCATTTCAGTATTCATGGGTGTACAGGAAACTTTTGAATCTCAAAATGAATCAAATCAGTTCAGAAGGAGAGTTATTTGACCCATAGGAAAAGTTATACTTCAGAGTGACACATAAACACACTTTCTGCAGGTACAATTGTGAAACTGGTATGTATTGGGGCAGAGTTTTCTAAAAATAATCAGTAACTTTTAAGTATATGCTGGTATCTTTAGCATATTTTTTCCTTCCAGGTTTGGGTGATTAGTGATATCTCTTTAGCTTCTATGAAGTCAAAAATATTTTATGCAATTTACATGTTTGCCACCACTTCTCTTGAGAAATTGATAATTGATAATTATTCATTAAGCATATACTAGCCTATTGGTTCTAAAAACACTTATTGCTAAAGAAAAACAATTAAGCATTTATCAAATGTTCAGTTGTCAAGTAATTTAATTTTGAACTCCAAAATCTTTCTATACTCTGCTTTGCTGGATTTTATAAACCCAAATTTTGACAGTTTGCTCTATGCTAGGCTCTGGTAACAAGGAAAATAAGAGGAAGATTGTAAGATGGGAGAAAGAAGAAGGAACTTCCCTCAAAGGGGCCTATGCCAGAACTTTCCTGGCATAAAATAGATGAATAAATTCAAAGGCTTACGGAGATGCAAATTTTGGAATAGATTCCTTCCATACAACCTGTACTATCATTCCTCAAATTTAACCTGTGAGAAGGTCTCCTTTTTCACTAAGATGTTAAGAAAAACATTAGTAAACGAAGTTCTCAAAACGTTTCTGTGTTGTAGATATTATTAATAATCATAATTTAGAGTTCATCTGTTTAAGACAATGTACAGGAAAGATAATGTGATTTTAGTCTATTTCTCCAAATCTTGTGACCACACAAATATTAGTCACAGGACCCCTGAGTTATGTAGTATTCAATGTGCAATCATAACCAGATTATTATAGTCTTCCATTCTTGATATAGTTTTTGGAACCAAAAGTGATAAAATAGAATTCTCAAAGAAAGAGACAACAAGATTGAATGCTTGAGGGAAAGTTCATATGAGTAAAAAAAGGAAAAAAAAATAGTGAGGAAACATCTGCACCCTTGGAAAAATCTCTGATGTCTGTCCTCTGTTGTTTAGATATAATAGTGGGGATGCTGGGTACCCCCACTTCAATCCCAGAGTGGCAGAGGCCAAGAGCACTTAATAGCCAAATACAAGGTGGGTGCCTTTACAAAAAAGGGCTGCGGGAATGGAGTGTAGTTAGAATATTTTGACCTACAGGAATCTTTGGAAGAATCTAGTTCAATTTCATTTCCTTAGGAATGATGTAGATGTGTAGTCTTCTAAAATATTTCTTCATGTATGTAACAGAGAAGACTCCAGATCTAGTGACTAAAACCTAACTTAAGTCAACACAATGGAGAGTCATGGCCTCTTTCCCAGTTATCAGACCTAAGCCAGCTCACACACACAGCTTTCTTTTTTTCTTTCTTTTGAGGGAGGAATCTACAACATTGCTACAAGTAACACTATAAATCATCTTACAAGAAACCTTTAGCTATTTATGAGTATGATTATGAAAGAAAAAATGTATCTCCCTCATTGATGAGTACATAGCAACACTGACATAATGATAAATTCTTAAAGCTCCCAATACCATTGTAGTTCATTAAGCAAGATAGGAGCTTATTGTGGTGGTCAAATGACTAACAGGACTCTTCACTCAAGTGTGAATTACAATGGACCCAATAGGTTCACAAAGGCACTCCAGTTATTTCCCCTGTTTCTGGATTTATAACTGGAATAGATATACTTGATAACTGGCAGAGTTCCTGTACTAGCTCTCTGACTCAGGAATTGCTGAGCCAAGTGGAGGCTTTGAACTTCTCCCTTCCAGGGCAGTAAATCAAAAGTAATATCCCATCCCTGGGTGCAGCGATGAATACTACCATCTAATACTTGAAAGATGCAGAGGAGTGCTATCTATCACAACACCATTTTACTTGCTTATTTCTTCTTGGAAAAGGCAGTTGAATTTTGGAGGATGTTTGTGGATTATTGTGAACTTAATTATGTGGTAACTATAATCATGGTTATGCTTCAGATCTAATGTGTTTATTCAAGCAAATCAGTACAGTCTCTGGCAACTGATATGAAACTGTTGCTTAGGAAATGCTCTTTTCTTTATTCCAATGTGCAAAACCCTCAAAAGGCAGTTTTCTTTTATTGGGTAACACTATAACTTCATGGTCTTATTACAGGGCTGCGTTGACTTTCAACTGTCTGTCATAATGTAGTTTGCAAGGATCTTGGTCATCTTTACATTCCACAGAACAGCCCACTGGCCCACTACGATGATGACATTATCTGATTGCATCTAATGAGAAAAAAGTAAATTAAGCCATTCTCATCTTTAGTGAACTTTGTGAGTTTCAGGAGTCTGAAATATGCTCTGATATCCTGATATCCTCTTCAAGGTAAAAGACAATTGTTTGTACCTTCTACCATCTTCTGCTACAACTGAGGTACAATATTTGCTTGTTTCTCTTTTAACTTTAATTTAATTTTGGAGTTAACATATACCACATTTAAGTAATTAAGCAATTTTTATTTTTAAATTTTATTTATACTTTATCTTATTTAAGAACCATTATATTTATTTTTATATCATAGCATCATTAATTTAATACCTTTAAATTTTCAGAATATTAAGGGGTGCACATGTTTAGTTTATATACTTTATTTTTGTACAGATTGAGTCAAATTTGTAAGTGTGCCCTTCACCCAAATAGTGTGCACTGTACCCATTAGGTGTGAATTTACCCATTCCCTCTTTTTCCCTTCCCCCAGCTTTACTTTCATTGAGATTTACTTTCATATGTGTACTTAAGTACTGATTGATTAGTTCCAATTCAGTATTGAGTATATGTGTTTGTTTCTCCAAACTTGGGATGTTGTCACAAAAGACGCGAGATTGACAGTTTTTATGGCTGAGTAGTGCTCCATAGTATGCATATGCCACATTTTCTTGTTTTTTTGTTTTGTTTTGTTTGTTTGTTTTTGGTGAGGGTGAGGTGCCTTGTCCTGGACCTCTACACCAGAGAGCCAGAGATTCTGCATCAGTAGATCTGAGATATAGCACAAGAACAGATTTGTTCCAAAGGCCTCAGGTGATTTGATCATAAGCCACATTTAGAAAATACATATTCGGTTCATTGGCATAGAGGGAAAGTACTAGATTTGGAAAATCTAATTTGGGTTTCCAAGTGACTGAGACTTGCTCATCATATTAAAGGCCTTTTTTTCCAAGTCCATGAGCTCAAAAGCACTTTGTAAATTTTAAGGCTCTGATTTTATTTTTAGATACGAATACTTAAGTCAGTTTTTCAATATCATCCAGTGTCTTGACCAAATTGGGATCATGTAAAATCATTATTTGCTTTATTAAAATTCTTATCACTTTGTAAAAAAATATACAAGAAAAAAAGCCATTTTCAAAATTAATTTCTTCTAGTCTGCTCAGAGACTAGACCATTTTCTTAATCTATTCATGTATTAGTGGACACTCGGGTTATTTCCATCACTCTGTAATTGTGAATTGTGTTGCTACAAACATTCAAGTGCAGGTGTCCTTTTTATAAAATGACTTTTTTTCCTTTGGGTATATACTCAGCAGTGCGATTGTTGGATCAAATGGTAGGTCTACCTTCAGTTCTTTGAGGTATCTCCATACAATTTTCTGTAGAAGTTGTGCTAATTTGTAGTCCCCCAATAGTGTATAAAAGTTCTTTCCTTTCTGCACTCATTCTGGTGTCTGTTTTTTTGGGACTTTTTAATATGAGTCATTCTCATTGGAGTTAGGTGAAATCTCAAGGTTATTTTGATTTGCATCTCCCTAAGGGTTAGAGATGTGAGGAGTTTTTCATGAATTTGTTGCCCATTAGTATATTTTTTTTTTTGAAAAGTTTCCATTCATGTTTTTTGCCCACTTTTCAATAGCATTGTTTGGTTGTTTCTTGCTGATTTGCTTCAGTTCTTTGTAGATTCTGGTTATCAGTCCTTTATCAGATGCACAGCATGCAAATATTTTCTCCCACTCTGTGAGCTGTCTATTTGCTCTTTTGACTGTGTAGAAGCTTTTGAATTTGATCAGGTCCCATTTATTTATTTTTGTTGTTGCTGTTTTTGCCTTTGGGGTCTTCTCCATGAGTATTGGAGAAAAGAATCCTATTCAATAAATGGTCCTGGAAAAATTAGATAGGTACGTGTAAAAAACTAAAGCAAGATCTGCACCTCTCCCCACCCACAGAAATTAACTCATGATGGAAAAAAGATATAAGCCTAAGGCATGAAACTATAAGAATCCTAAAAGAAAATGTTGGACAAACTCTTAGAGATATCAGCCTAAGTATCCTATTTTGACTAACTTGCCAAATAATTCATAATATTAACAACTCTAAGTAGAAAAACACCAGAGCAAGAGAAGCTGCTGAAGCAAGTCCCAGATGAAAGTGCAAGCTGATTTACCATTGCTCCTTGTAATTCAGCACTTCCAATATTTAGAATGAATTACAGCAAATAAGAAGCTATATAGAGCCTCTGGCCAACACTCACAGAAGAATCACTTTTAAACCTCTGGGTTTGGAAGCAAAACCATGCTCTCTTCCATAGGCAACTACTTTTCAGGAACAGTTCCTGACTTACAACAAGGACCTGGTAGAGCCTTTATACCTAATCACCAAGAATCAAGTGACCCTGGGACCTTAACTTCTCCTTGTGAACTGAGTTTTTTTTGACTGGCATCCCATGAAAAGAGTGTCCTCCTCAGAAATTTTAGATTCAGCTCCTGGGGCCCCCATTCCAACTTTCTGTGCTTTAATAATTACAGCCACTGTTCTTTGTTTCTTTGGCCTTAGGATAGATAACTATTTCCTGTACTTTCTGAAGTTGCTGCCACTATGTTATTATATGTTTTTTTTTTCACCCTTTCAATAACCCAGTTAAGAACTCACATTTAGTTAACAAGCCTTTATATTTAAATACCTCTTCAGATAACTAGTGTGGTATTTGTCTGGATTAATGATACATCAAATAATACATTAAATAATTAGCTTTAGATTTATGACATACAAATAATAGTAAACCCACCATGGAAAAAATAATTAGAATACTAACAATGTATTCTATAGCAAGAATGCTCAACTTGTACTTTCTGCAAATATTTCATGATAACCTAATATATACTTTTTGACAGTTGCCATTCTGTTCCCAAGACCCAAGGTCTAGCTCAAGGGGTTGTGTATATGCCACAGACAATGGGTGGTACCCAACTGGGTGTTACACCAAGTAAGTGACCAGCAGGTGCAACAGGGATAAATGCTTTCCCACTACCACTTGAAATATAATGAAATAAAGCCTTCTGTAGTTGCTCATGAGTCAGTGCATTTTATTTCACGATAAATGCCTCATATATAGCCCTTAAGAGGAATCTGTTGTTCCCTTGAGTCTATGAAAGTTGAAAAAAGTAGAGGGCAGATTATTACTGGTGATCTTTCATATCTGCCAAATGTCAAGTGAAAAATCTGTTCATTGTGCGCATGATGCACACACAATTAGGGGAGAACAAAGTAGAAGTTACAAGTACCGGGCAATGTACCAAATTCATTTCAGATTATTTTAATAAAATTAGTATTAACAACACTTCATTAAAATGTAAAACTTTGGAATAATTACTAAACCAGATTGAATCCTAAGCCAAAGAAATAAGCCAAGATCAGAGCAGGCAAATCAGGATATATAATTTCTATATGTTGTGTATCGATATATCTCTATCTATCTATAGATAAATAGATACATGCTTTCATTCTGACCTCTGCCTACTCAGGAGCATCAATCCTTACCAGACCTCTGCCTACTCAGGAGCATCAATCCTTACCAGAGATAAGAGAATAATGATTAAAAGGCCATGAAGGCTATGTTAAATAGTTCAATGAAAATATTTTAGATTGTATATAAAATCAGGACATTGTGCCCCATGATTGCACCAATGTACACAATTATGATTTAATAAAAATTAAAAAAAGAAAAGAATGGTGAAGGGACAACCTTCAAGTGACTGACTTTTACTCAAAAGAAGTTAAGAAAAATTCAATTGACAAGGTTTGGTCTGGATTATTAAGATTAAATTTTTTTTACCATCAATGAATAAATATAAAATTAGGAATAGAGAAAATAAGACAATTTCAAATTATGCATTTAATTTTTATGATTGCAAAATTTGCTTCTGCTATAAACTCTAGAAGGATAAGAGATCTATAAATCTTTTCTTATAGAATGTTTTTCCTATGTATTTCTCTACCATTGTCTTAAATTTGTACGTTTCAGGCTAATGGAACTACTAATATTTCTAAATCATGTCAACTTCTTTCTTGCCTCAAGGTACTTATTCTTGCTGTTCCTCTACCTACCACTTCCTGGCATTCTGTTTGCTCTTTTCTCATTTTTTAGGTCTCTCAGGTTTACTAGAACTTCCAGAGACAGCTCTTTCATAATTATTGCATTTAAATTAGACCTTGGACTATTTTTCTTAATAAATAAGTCCTTACTACTTTATGGTTTTTGTCATTGTCTATATTTTTATATTTGTTCAAAATATAAAACTACTTTATGGTTTTGCCATAATCTATATTTTTATATTTGTTCTGCTTTATTGTCTCTCTTCCATTTAAGCTTAAACTCCATCCAGGAGAAGAGAACAGCCAGGAAACACGTTTTCCTCATGCACTTTTAGATCTCCTATGCATAGTGAAGTACCCAGAACTGAGCAGGTATTAAATAAACATTGACTGATTAAATAAATACCCTTAAGAAATCATTAAAGGAGCTGATTTCTTCTCACCTTCTTCAGCAAAAGTTTCAGAAAATTTGGCGCATCGAGTAGGGTGCCAGCCCCATATACCAAAGGTGGCGGGTTCAAACCCGGCCTCAGCCAAATTGCAAAACAGAAAAATAGCTGGACATTGTGGTGGGCACCTGTAGTCCCAGCTACTTGGGAGGTTGAGGCAAGAGAATCGCTTAAGCCCAGGAGTTGGAGGTTGCTGTGAGCTGTGTGACGCCACAGCACTCTATCGAGGGCAATAAAGTGAGACTCTGTCTCTATAAAAAAAAAAAAAGAAAGAAAGAAAGAAAATATTTTAGTCCAATAAAGAATTTTCTTACTTTATCAAGATCTATATATTCATGCCAGATAAATTTTCTGGGATCGCTAAAAGTGCCTCAAGGTCAACATATCTAAATGCAGTAATTTTCATGTCTCCAAACCTGTTTCTGTATTTCAAGTCATGGTAGATGGCACTGTTCAAAAAGTCCAGCTACTGATTGGACTTTGTATTTGTCAATCATTCCTCTTTTATTTAAGTTCCTCCTAATCTACAATTAAGTTCTGATTAGTCTTTTGGTTCCACATTTTTCCTCTTTCTGATTGCTCCCTACAATGCCCTATAAAGTCAAACTTTCTAAAGGACAAAGCTAATAACCTTAACACTCTGTAATTGTTTACCATTTCTCATAGGAACAAAGTAAAATTTTTTACCCAGGTATAAAGAGCTGTCATGGTCTGATCCTTACTCATCTCCCAAGCTTCAATTCTCAATACTTCCACTTCATTCTATTTTCAAACATACCTTATGCTTTTGTCCTACAGGACTACTTGTAATTCTCTGATCTTCCTGTCCTCTTTTATGTTCATATCTTGACTCATCTTTTTCCTTATACCGAAAATATCCCTTTTATACTTGGTGAGAGATTAATTTGTCTTTCAAGACTTGACTCAAACAATGTGACTTTAAAAAGTTTTGATCCTCTATGGAGAAACTGACTACAGTAAAAGATAGAATATGCTATTTTCTTAGCTGTTATATTACTGATGTTTAAGAATTAATGTTAAAGGAATGGAAGAGCCAGTTGTTAATCCAAATTTCTTTGTTTTCTTAAATTCTAGGAAATAGAGCATCAGCACATTGTCTCAGATTCACAATTAAAATAAGATGAGAAAAGGTATGAAGTGAACCCGTTAAAGATTCCTTTTAAATACTGACTTGGGATGTTTGACAATACTCACATGGATGACCACCTCATTGCCCAATCAAATAAAAGAAATTTAATAAAATGTAAAATCATAATAAACTTAAATAAAATAAATCCCCAGGTGGCAGAAAAAAATTATAAATCCAAATGAGGGTTTGATTCATAGGCCTATGCTCTGAATACTGGGGGGTTTAACAACCTTAATGGAATAACTGATGGGGTCTTGAGCCCAAGAGTGACAGGAAGCTGGAATTAAGCTCCCTGCACAAAACTCAAAGCTGAATATATACAGGGAAAAGAGAAATAAGAAAGTTTTCAACATTCTAAGAATCCAACAATAAAAGTCATCTCTTTGAGAATGTAGGTAAGAAAAAAAAAAGTATCTACAAAAAACCTAAGGGCAGCACCTGGCAAATCTTGATAATTTGGAATGATAGTACCCTAATGGTGCAGAGTCTCAAGACAAAAGCTAATATGGAATACAATAGAACCTCTATAGTAGACCATCTCCCTACATTGACTATCTCCTTAAGTTGACCTAATTTTCATAGATCAGACATGCACCACATGTACGCAATGGAAAATTAATCTTTATATATTGACCACCTTTGTAAGTTGTATCTTGACCACTTGGACTATGGCACACAATATTAATTTACCCTCTATAACTTGACCAGCTGAATCTACTCTATACCAAGAAATAGAATGTGTGGGCTTAGCCCCTTTGTTGTAATATTTTCTCTTTAGTATAAGTTTTTTTCATGTTTTATTATTATCACACATTGAATCAAACCTATTGTTTACTGTGTGTTGCAGAAGATTTTGTCAATATGAAGGTTGAACATCTACATTTTCTGGAAAGCAGCAGGCAAAGAAAAATGGTGGAACATTTTGTAGTTAGCAAGACCACAGTTAGCACCATCCAAAAATGTAAAAATGGGTACTTGAAGAGATACGGTAAGGAAAGTGGAGACCTACAGGGGAAAAAGAGGAAAACTTCCTTGATGAAGTTAATGAAGCAATATTGCGATGGTTCAAGCTAATGAAGGCCATTAACACCTCATTCTCTCATCTGATGATCCAAGAAGTTGCTAAAAACATCACACAGAAATTCAGGCTGGCAGATTTCCAAGCATCAAGTGGTTGGCTTAAGAAATTTGAACTGCTACACAAGATCTCCCAGAACATCTTGCATGGTGAATCTGATGAAATTCCAGTAGAAGTTATGAAAGAGTTCATCAGAAAGTTTCTGGACTTCACAGAGGCTTCATAGATGACAATATCTTTAATGTTGACAAGTGCATATTTTTCAAGGAAATACTGGACAGGAGCCTCATCATGAAGGGTGACAACTGTAAGATAGGAAAGCTTTCTGAAGAAGGTTTCACAGTTCTGCTTTGCACTAGCTCAATCGGAGAGAAACTAAGTCCCTTGGTAATTGGTAAACAGCAACTACACACATTCAAGAATCTCAAACCCAAAGACCTCTTCATCACTCGAAGATAAACAAATGCACACAGATGACTGGCACTCTATTTGAGGAGTAGGTAAGGGGATTGACCAAGAAATGAAGAAGAAATTTTCTATTCTACTGAGAGTAAACAACTGTCCTGGGTACCCACAAGTGAATCATCTCAAACCTGACACTGAAATTTCTGCCTCCAAACACAATCTCCACAATCCTACCTCTTAATCAAGCCATTATGAAAAATTTAATATGCACTACTAAGCCCACCTCCAGCAGTGAGTCATTATTAAAACACAATTCTGTAATCCACCTGTGGAAGCAACTTCATCCACTACCACAGTTAATGCTCTGATGCTGTCCTCTGGATCAGTTCTGCTTGCAATAAAGTTCAGCTAGAAAGGATACAGAAGTGTTTTAAGAAAATTGGATTTTTGACAACCCAAGAGCACAATGTTTTGGCTTGATCAGATAGTCCATCTTCCATGGCAAAATTCAAAGGAATAGATTTTGAAGGTTTTGTTTCAATGGATGATGAGATGGCAACCTGTAATGAATGTGACCCAGAAGCAATTTTCCAAGTGATATTGACTGAAGTATGGGCCAGTATAAAATTTCATGAAGTAGCTGATGAAGTGGAAGAAGCAAGTGAGAATGAAACAGAAATTGCAGAGAATCTAAAAGAAGAGGATGTCAGGCATCTAATAATGCAGTTGAAATCATCTGCAGTTGAAAAATGCCCAGGTATGCTGGGTAGTATAGCCAGCATTCAGAGTACTCTATTTAAGTGTGTAACAAGAATAAGACCAAGATTGACTCTTTGTTCAGGCAGAATAATTAAACCATGAGAAAGCAGTAAATGTATTGATTTTGTATGATACTATATGTATGGTTTTGCTGTATTTAGATTATGTATGATTTCATGTGATATTCTCTAATGAAAGCTGTACAAGAAAGTGAAGTTCATACATAGACCTAATCCCTTTGTTGACCACCTCCATATTTTGACTAGTTTGTTACAGTGGGTGGTCAACTTACAGAAGTTCTACTGTATGTTTTAAAAGAAATAATATAAAATAAAATATATAAGAAATTAACATAAAATATGAAATCACCAGATCCAGGTAACAGAAACTTGAAACCAATTTCCAGAAACATTCACACAACCCAGGGTGTGAAGCTCTCACATATTTGAAAAAAAAAAACAGAGAAAAGATAGAAAGGGAGTAAGTTCAGAGTAAAAATGTATGAATTGCAAGATGATGTTTATACTATGAGAAAGAATTAGCCCAGACATTAGACCAGAAGATAAGAATTAAAGGTAGTAGAACAACATGAAGAGGATTATAAACTAAATGTGTTTAAATTATAGCCAAGGTAAAAAAAAGAAATAGGAACCATGATGAAAGAATAAGTCTCTAATGAAAAATATATAGGCAAACTTGTAATAGAACCAAACTGAACTTTAAAATTTTCTTTACAGAAGTATATAGTCATTCAAATTAAAACTTATCATATGAGTTAAGAAGTAAATTAGACATAGCCAAAGAGAGAATTAGTGAACTAGAAGGTAAGTCTTAGGAAATTATACAAAATAAATAACATAGACATACAAAAAAGTGGAAAACATTAAACACAGATTAGTAAACATGAATGAGAGGCTTATCAAATCCAATTTATGTTTAAGAATTTTAAAAGTGTAGACAATACAGAGACTCTAAGAAAAGCACTATTCAAAAAGATGATTAGTAAGTATGATACAAAATTGAAACAAAACCTCAAAAGGAGAGATAGATTGCCTCAAGAGAAAGTGCTGTCTATATTGACAGTAGTAGTCTTTACATCAAGGAAAACAATGTAATCTTATTGTCTAAATTCTGAAGGAAAATGATTTTTGATTCAAGATTTACACCCAATGAAATTATTATTACAATGAACATGAAATAAAGGCATTTAGATAAACACTAAGAATTTTTATCACTCACAGAAAAGATAGATCATTACTAAAACAACAAACAAACACTAGAAAATAAATTTCAGAAGAAAAAAGACGGATCTTAAAAAGGAGAACTGGAATGTGGATGCAATGAACTTATGTCAAGTATGCATGCTAAAGATTTAATGGTAATCATTAAAAATAGATGTCAAATGTTTAACTCATTTGTTTCAGTAAACATTTCTAGGGGCAATATGGAATGTGTGAAATGGCATAAATAGATCTGGGTTGAATTACTAGCTGTGGGATTTTAAGTATTCAATTTTTTCTTTTGTAAAAATGAGATTGAGCTAGATTTTGAACTAGTTGCTCTAAGGCCTTGTCTAGTATAATTTTATTATATATGACATATGAAATAATTAAACAAAGCTTTATGCTTGTTAAAAAAGAAAACTTAGAATTATAGATACTCCGAATTGTAAAGGATCTTAAAGGTCATCCAGTTCAAACTACCACTCATATATTAATCTCATTAGTGGCAAATGCATATTAACCTTGAATAGTTTGCTTTCCATAGCCCATGTTCTAATTTCATTCTTAACATACTCCTAATTGTTGGTTCTTGAAGAAGTGGTAGTGGGGTGGGGGTGGGAGTCTTAGTGAAATCATTCCCCAAGTAAAAGAAATAGATTTCCCTCTGAAAGTTAAATGAGGAAATCTTCTGCAAGGAATTTCCAGGAATAGGTTTGCAAAGTCACTTTAGGAGTATAATACATAGCTTCTACATATGAAATATTTTATTGCAACAAAATTGAATCTACGAATATGGTTAATTTTCTAAAATATATGTTTGTGACAAAAAAAGGAGTGAAAATATATGTTTACCATGAAAGAGGAGTGTCCATCCTTGGAAACCTAGAGGAAGTACCTTAGGCATGCACTGTTGTCTAGTCTCATGCCTTTTGACGTAATCCACAAAACTTCTAGGATATATGAATGCTTCAGTATGAGAGGTAAAATCTTAATTCTCTATCAGTCTCTAAGAGAAGAAGACCAATGCAGATGAATTTTAACAGTGAAAGAGAATTTAGGAGAATATGTATATGAAAGACTACAGAAGTCAGCCCTGTGTGGGCCTATGGTAGGCAATGAGAGAGCCACATAATGCCTTGCTCAAAGACTCTGCTCAAGGAGGGGATGCCTTATATGCGGGCAGAAGAGATCCCAATGATTATGCTTATGGACACCTTTTTAGAAACATACTCTGAGAGAATTGCTTCGTGTCATCACCTAAATAATTGGGATCTTTCCTGACACTTCTGACATGCTGAAGGATACATGTATAATTTTAATAAAACAATTGCTTTCTCCCATGATATTACATAGGCATTTGATCACAATTTTGCTAATACAGCCCCCAAATATAATCTCAATGTGGCTATGCTTGAGAAAATAATTTTTTTTTCTGTTACTTTCCTCCACAAATGACATTATTCTTTCATATTCTTTAATCCTCTTGAGAAGATTCACCACTGAAATTAGAAAGGAAAATTAAGGGATCTTCTAAGACCTTTGCCCAGCCAGAAATATGGTGGCACATATGCTGAAAAAGGAATTTTATTCAAAGACAGAGTCATTTTAGAGAAAACTTGAGTAAAGGAATAAACAACAAGCATACCAAAAACCAAAGAAACATTGATTTTTTTTTTCTTTTCCCAAAGTTACTCTGTGAAAAGACCTACCAACTGGTTTAAATATGGATTTGGTTTGCTATGGAACTACAAATTTTAACATTTTCTTGATAGAATCAATGAACTAAAATGTGTTAGACAGCTTTTGTGTATTTTCAAAAGAAATCAACCTTGAAAATTTGTCGTGAACTTGGTAAAATTCTGGTGGTTTGGTTATGAGCTTTTAACCAGAGTAACCACAGGCTGCCTAAAATATGCATAGACTATTTCTTCTAACCCCATTTTCATGCTCGAGGATACTGGCAGTTTGGAATATCAGAGTTCTTTTATTCACCCTTGTCTGTGTGTGAACAAAGAAAAGTTTATGTTTATCAATACTTTGAGATCCTGTTCCAATGTTGTTCTTAAGTTTATCAAAATGCATTTTCCACATCTAGTTAATTTCCCAGAGCAAGGTAACCAGCCTGCACCTAAATATGATACCTCTTGCCCCTAGAGTTGCTTAACTTACAACTGAAAAAGAATGCAGACCCTGAGGAAGGCCATCTTTTAATTTTTTCCCTTACCATATTTTAATAAGTGATACATTCATTTTAACTATCAGGAATATTTAACATCAACAGAATGAAATGTATGATTATTATTAATGCTTTTAAGGTGACTGTGAGTTCATAGCTGACATATTAGGCAGTATATAATACAAGGGAAAGATAATTGTTACTGTCCTCAGGTAGTTACATAATATGGAAAAAATCAGTGACATAAACATTTTGGAACTGTTTCACATTTGGGGGGAATTCTTTTTGGAACTTTCAAACTGAGCAAGATTGAAAGGAATTTTAAGTGTCATTATTTGCAACATTTCACATAAAAGTGTCATTGCTCTTTGGAGAAAGTACATGGGAAGTGCATTTCTTTGATGCTTCCCCATAGATCTGCTTTCTTTTTCCCTCTCAGTCTCTTATGGAAAGGAGAATGATAGCCCCTTTGTCATAACACTATTTTTAAACTACCGGATAAATTGATATCCAGTCAAGAGTTTAGGTGATAGATTCTTTTTCCTAAGACACATTATAAAATCTACAGAGAATGCTACCCATTTATTTCTACTGGTAGAGGGAGGTTTGTTTCGACACTTGAAAAATGATGCCATGACTGATATGACATCATTTGGTCCCCCCCAAAGTCAGCTCTTCTACAAACTCAGGAGGTGGCAGCTGCAAGAGAAGTAAAACTCTTTCCACCCACTAAGGCTAAATTCTTGCTTGTGAAAAGTATCTGCAATGAAGAGGGGTGGGAGAAAGTATGCAGGGTTGGTAATATCTAAAGTCTCCTACCTGCAGTAACAGCTAAGGATTCTGTAAATCCAACATGTACGCGAAGGATTTATTGATTTATTTTTGAACACTTTATACACGGATTCCAACAGCTGACCGGTGTCTCTGGAGGGGTCTGCTCAGCACCATCCTTGGCAAACACCAAACCTAAAGACATGTCATGGGATACCATTTCCCCATGAGTGTCATTTCAGGCACTGTTCCTTCTGCTCAGCTTCTCTCCCTGATTATTTAATTTATGTAAATGAACACTTGTATTTCTCTTTCACCATCAAACCTAGTTATACTCAAATGGCTGACTGTAATTTGGGAGTACAGAAAGGATACTTCTGCTCATAGACAAAGTGTTGAAGGCTCCCCGGATGCATAAACCCAAATTAGGACAGGTCCTCAAAACCTCATGTGAGGTGATTCGCTTCTGGCAGGCACAGCTCCCTCTTCCTTCAGTTACCATTGGCCTTCCCAGAAAGCTAGGAATCTCTTCACTCTCCAGAATCTTACTGGCTTTCCACTCACTGTGGACCTTGGACCTGAACTGAGAACTCTCTTCCTGGCTCAGTTAGCACCTTGACAGAGGGTAGACCAGGAAGTAAATCCCCACCCAAGCCCTTTAGTAGTTCCAGAGGTTTAGTGGGAAAGGAAGATGAAATCAGTGATACAAGTGAGGCTTGGGAATTCACAAAGGACCTCCACTAACCATGCTTTTCCACCTCCATCACCCTAGAAGGGCAGCAATTGGCTGGTGTCCCTTCCACAGTCCCAAGGGAAACCAGAGATCAGGAGGGTTGGCGCAGATGCTTTCTCATCCCTATCAGATTTCCCTCATCATGCATTTATACCCCAGTGGTATTTCAGAACAGGAGTGTCTTCTTATGTATAGTTTCTAAAAGAGGTGTGAGTACTAACATTTTACTTTTCCCTTCATACTGCTCCCTGGTCTCAGGTCAAGTCTGGTCTTGAGTTTCCTTCCTAAGCAGCAGACCGCCTGTTTTCTACTTAATTCAAAGCATCTTTGTCATTAAGCCTTAGCCTGGGAGGAGTCTAGTTGTGGCAGAGAATAAATGAGTTTGAGCTGAGAACGCTATCTGTGTAGCTCCTTGGCAGGATTGAGAGTGTGTGCTTAGAAGGACCAGTAGGTGCAGAGAGCAAGGAAAGGTTGAGGATCCTGGGAATGAGAGAGATGGTGATGATGACTTCAGACAGGCCTGCTCTGACTGTGACAGCTTTTTTTCTGAGTAACTCTGGTATGGTAATTGCTAATGGCCTTAGAAAAATGTAAACTACCCCTGACTTGTCTGCACTAGTTAGGTTACATCCAACATGAGCCTGTTCCAGAAAGTCAGCTAAGTGAACCATGTTAGTTCTCTTGGCAACAGACCACCAAAACAGATGAGGTTTCCAAAGACTCCAGAGAAACCGGAATATTCAGGCTGGCCCTGACCTAATCACCCCCTGGAACATCTGAGAGTAGTATGCTATCACAGACACAGAGTCAGGGGAGTTTGATTATACACTTGTCGCTTGAATATAGTACTCAAGTGTAAGTGTAGAATGGAAGTGTAGCAACACTTAGGCCATCCAGAGGTAGAAAGGCGTCCCAGACGCCTGATTGATCGGTTGGCTGTGTCATGAAAGTAATTAACTAAGGCCCAAAGAATCTGAATGACTTTTGCCTAGTCTCCCTCCCTCCCTCTGAACCTCCTCTTAGTGATTCCTTAAGGCCTTGCTTGAGAAAGTTTCCTAAAAACCAATGAAACTCACCATCATAGACAACTAAATTTTATCTTGTTCCTACTGTGAATGTGGCTCAGGCAGGTGCTCTGGATACCAGTGTTTATGTTGAAACTCACAACAAGACACAGGGTAAGGCATACAAATTCATATATATACATACATACACATATAGGGTTGGACAATTAAGTTCACCAACTTATCCTGGAAAAGGGGCTACATTCTGCCTTGAAGTACTCCCCTTGGGAAGCTACATAATTTTCTAGGATAAGCTTAATGGTCAGACCTTGTACAAGAACGGCTCTGATAGACATTACAGAAAAAGAGTTCTAAAATTGCTTTGAAGGTGGACCAGGTGCTAGCATTGGTACATAGCTTCTCAGGGGCAGTACTTTGAAGATGATCATAGTCATATTCAGCAATGAGGATTCTTGGCGCTTTTGCTAGGACAAGTTTGCAAACTTGATTGTCCCACCTCATCTACATATATACACTTCTATAAGGTAGCATAGATATATGCGTATATGTGTATATACCACATATGTGTGTATGCACACATATATGCATATCACAGTAAATATATACATATATATATATATATATACACTACTACTATGTCAGCCTTGCATATGAATTGGTGTGCATTTCCTAGGAGCTTCTTCCTGAGGTCTTATTTTCTGATTACTATATTTTAAAAATGTTTCTAATACCAATGAATACCATTGCCACAGGGCATGTTCCCTGGCTCAGCCCCTAAAACTAGGCACTTAAATGTGATTGCTTCCTACAGTTAGTCATTCCTTTAGTGGCTGATCGTTGGTCTTGGCCTCTCCACTTGGAAGTAAAACTTTTGGTCTTCCTGAGTCTTTCTCTACCCACGTCTCAGACTTAGTTTCCCTTTTCTTTGCACTGTAAAGCTGCAGGCCAACACTGTACTCATCAATGTCAGTACACCAGCCCCAAAGAGCAGAGTCTCAGAACTCCTCAGAGGAGATTCAGAGGAAGGGAGCCTGGGCCTTTGCAAAAGTCACTCAGATTCTTTGGGCCTTAGGTAAGCACTTTTGTGACAGAGCAAACAGATGGATTATAATGTTAATCTGTGGTCCCTTCCAATTCTAAAATATTGGAAATCTATAGAAGAAATGTGATAATGGCAAAATCAGCAGTAGAAAAAGAAAGTCCTAAAGAAAATTGAGAGTGGGCTAAATCTCACAGGGCTAAGTCAGTTGGGGAGAGTGTCCACGGAGGCAACTTGATTTTGAAGGATGACTACACTGAAGAAGGGGAAGGAACTGGGGGAGGAAAGGAACGTTACACAGGCAAAAAGACCGTGATCAAAAGTAGACATGAGGCGGTATGTAGGGGTACTAATAGGCTAATGCATCTATTTGCCCAGTGCAGTTTCAGGTAAGAACGGAGCTTGTGGTGGGCACTGAACATCTGCAAGGCTTTGGGGATTTATTCCTTTGGACTCTGACAATGGAGAGCTATGGGAAGGACAGCTGTGAACTGTTATGGGCACTGTAGGCAAGGGTGGCCCAGGATTGTGGAGAGTGAAATGCTTTCTTTTTCTTTCCTTTTTTATTGAGACAGAGTCTCAAGCTGTTACCCTGGGTAAAGTGCTGTGGCATCACAGCTCACAACAACCTCAAACTCTTGGGCTTAAGCGATTCTCTTACCTCAGCCTCCCAAGTAGCTGGGACTACATGAAATGCTTTCTTATTGGTGATACAGCGTCTCTCCAGGCAATAGCATTCCCAGGACAAGAAACGGTAGGGAACAAGAACGCCACAGGGGGAATTACTCTGCCCACAGACAGATCCAGCTGGCGAGGCTGGCATCTCAGAACAATAATAGCACCCTCTAAGAAGCATGGGATTTCTTGGAATGTCATGATTGTAGTAGACAATGCGTACGATACGAGCTAAGTATGTCCCAACAGCTGTCGCTTATCGGCAGCAGGTCAGAAAGGAAGACAGATGTCTAGGGGATGACCTCTCTTGAATGAGAACTTAAGAATTCCCTTGGGGGTGAACGGCATGCCATTGCTTGTTGATCACTCTGAATAGTGTAGCATTACATACCTTAGGTGCAAACAAACCATAAAACTCTGACAAGGTGGCTGAAGAAACTCCAGCAGCCAGAGCAAGGAGGGGGGTGAATAGAAATTTAAGTTTTTTTCTTTTTTGTGGAAATTAATAGGATGATTGGCAAGGAATGGAGCAAGAAGGCAGAGAGGCCAAAATTCCCTTAGGGAGCATTATTAAATACAGAAGTTCACAGATTTAGAGAGAAAGAGACATACGAGGCAAGGACTGAGTGTGAAATTGAAGAGCCAAACTGTAGAGATAAAGCTAAGATGGAGACAGAGAGTTGTAAAGATCTTTTTTTTTGTTTTTGTTTTTGTTTTTGAGACCGAGCCTCAAGTTGTCACCCTGGATAGAGTGCTGTGGCATCACAGCTCACAGCAATCTCCAATTCCTGGGCTCAAGAGAGTCTCCTGCCTCCACCTCCCAAGTAGCTGGGACTACAGGCGCCCGCCACAACGCCCGGCCATTTTTTGGTTGCAGCCGTCATTGTTGTTTGGCGGGCCCGGGCTGGATTGGAACGCACCAGCTCAAGTGTACGTGGCTGGTGCCTTAGCCCACTGAGCTACAGGTGCCAAGCCGAGTTGTAAAGATCTTAGCTGCATTCACTTGAGTGGAATAAGATCATCTCATGAGGGAGCAGCATAAAAAATGATGAGATATTTTTAGCCCAAACTCTAAAAGCCATTTTACGCCATCCCATGTAATACCTTGACCTTAGCCTTGGCCACAGCCTGGGATGGCATCTATTTCTCATGCAGCATGTCCCAAGGCTCTATGACCCCAAAGGAAAGAAACATTGGGTCTCCTGATCATCTAGAGATGCCAGAGCATCTAAAAACTGAAACTGTACATTAAGCTCCATTTATATTTATTCATATTTCTTGATTATACTTTAAATTCTATACACACACATACAACAAATCCAATTTGCAAGATAATTCCTTATAAAAAGGTGAATTTTTGTCACTTCACAGAAAGAGAATATTAATATTCTTAAATTTTCAAATATTCTGTTTATGCTTAACTTCTCGATAACATGTCTGTTGTGAAAATAATGTACACTTAGATTTCTCTGTTCCATTTTCCTGAGTAAAAACTGATTTATAACAATAGTCATTTACATGCAAACATTTCAAAAGTAAAGTTCATTTATCATCATACTTATATTATTAAAGTAATACAGATTATTTGTTATATTGAAGGGTTTTCATTCAATTTTTACTCCCCTTTTCAAAGAATTGCTAATTTAACTGTGAATCAAGAACACCATGTAATTAGTAAGTTTAATACCCCCTAGAAAGTTGAATTAGATTTCTTATCAAATAATATTGATATTAATTTATATACTAATTTTACTATAAAAATGGGAGGAACAGAGTTTAAAGCTTTAAGTGACCTCCATGTTTGTCAGTTGGAATTGAAAATATGTATAATAAAAATAAAGGGTATTATTATAATAAGTAAGCACCTACCACTTAGTAGGTTCCAGTTATTTTTAAGTTTTTTATACATAATGATCCACTTAATCTTTACTACAACTCCATGAGGTAAGTATAATATTAATCCTTTCTGTAGAAGAAGCCATGGAGGACCAGTGAGGTCAAATTCTTTCCCTAAGTTCACAGAGCCCATAAGTGCCAGATTTGGAAGACATATCCAGGGACTCTTGCCCTGATATACATTCTCCTAGCCACTCCACTCTTCTGCTTCTTGGAGTCTGTCTATCTATCTATCTATCTTCGTTTTGTTTAAAAAGTAGCTTGTTTCTTAAGCAGTCACATGGTTCCTGAGATCTCTTCTGCTCTCTATGGAGACAAATGCCATTATCTTTTCTTTCTTTTTTTTTTTAGAGTACACACTGAACCTCTTGCTTATTCATTGCTTTCTGTACCTGAACTAACTTGTTTCTAGCTTCATTCGATGTCATTTTCTAATATGTTTATCCTCTATTTACATCACTTTTTTATATAAAACGACTAGATGTGTAGCCAGTGCTAGTTGAAACAAGACCTAGTTCTTCACCTCTATAGCTATTTCCCACAATGTTTCCTATATCAGAACAAATCTGTTTAGGAAGAGTACATGAGTGTTGCTCCTGCTGTATTCCCTTCAATTTAAGTTTTATAAAAGTCTCCCACATCCCTCAGACAGTGGGAAGACTCCAAGTACAACTAAATGCTCAAGGCAGATATGGAAGACTCTACTTTCTATCAGCCAAACCTGCATATACAAATCCTATTTTGATTGTCAAGAGTTTTCCCTGCATTCCTTCCTGACTCCAACATATGTGTTACATCAAGAATGGTAATGTTCCGTGAGTCCTCCTCCCCAGGACACTGGCTTCCATTGACTGCAAGTAGAAATCTGTCAACAATTCTTTCCTTTTCCCTAGACTTTAATTTAGTCCACTGCCAAGGGAATAATAAAGATGGTGTATTTCATGGCAGGAAAATCAATTTCAAGGACATACTTTGTGACACAATCTAGTGTTAGTACTGATATAGTCCCTATTTCAATCCCTGCCTTTGCACCTTTTAGTTTTGAAAATGTTTCTCATCAATCTTATTTCTTTATTTAGTTAAAATGTGAAGCTGGGAATTCCCATTATCTTAGACTTTGCAAGCTACAATTCATATTCAGTTCGTCTTATTTCCAGGGTTCTTGTAGTAGTCTTTCGTTTAGTTTAACCTGTGTCTTAACTGCACTCTTTTTTAGTTAATTTCCCTTTATTTTACTTTATTTTCTTTAGAAGAAAATGTGACATGAATTACCAATATGACCAGAATATCCTATGTCTTCACATACATCTAATGACAAAACTTAAAAATTACCAATTCATAAGAATAGACATATAAGTTAATGAAACAGAATTTAACGTCCAGAAACAAACCCTTATATTTACGATCCATTGATTGTTAGCAAAGCAATTTCAATAGGGAAGGGAGAGTCCTTTATTCTTTCTTTTTTTTTTTTTTTAAGAAGCCACGTATCAGCAACAGTTAAGAAAATTTTCAAAAATCCCCCCATTTGGTAGGATATATAATCATGTTTTACATATTCAATTGGGTATTCACCTTTTTTTAATTTAATTTTTTTTAAATCATAGTTGTGTACATTAATGTAATTATGGGGTACAATGTGCTGGTTTTATATACAATTTGAAATACTTTCATCAAACTGGTTAACATAGACATCACCTCATTTTCTTATTGTGTTAAGACATTTATACTCTACACTTAGTAGATTTAACATGTACCCTTGTAAAATGCACCATAGGTGTGGTCTCACCAATTACCCTCCCTCCACCCATCCTCCGCCCTCCTGTTCCCTCCCCCTCATCTTTCCCTTTTCTCTTGGGCTACAGTTGGGTTATAGCTTTCATATGGAAGTCTGGGTGTTTATAAATTGGTTTCATATTAGGGCTGAGTACATTGAATACTTTTTCTTCCATTCTTGAGATACTTTGCTAAGAAGAATATGTTCCAGCTCCATCCATGTAAACATAAAAGGAGAGTCCTCTTTTCAACAAACAGGACTAGGATTTGGATATCCATATGCAAAAAGATGAACTTAGAGTCTTATCTCACATCATACACAGAAATTAACTCAAAATGGATTGGCTTTCAGATGTAAAGCCATACATTTATGGCCAATCAATTTTAGATAGGGAAATTCAAAGGAGAATGAAGAGTCTTTTTAACAATTGGTGATGAAACAACATTTATTAAAAGAATGAAGTTGGAGCCCTGCCTCACTCAATGTACAAAACTTAACTCAAAGTGGATCAAACATCTACATATTATAGTTAAAGTATATTACTTCTACAGGATCGCTTTTAGATTTTTCTGGGCAGGGATAATCTTTATTACCTTGCATTATGCAATGGTTCTTAGATATGAAACCTAAAAAACAGACACATTAGACTTTGTCAAAAATAAAAAAAATTAGGGTATTTAAGTGGGTCCTTTCACACAGTTGAATAACATAGTAGAGAAGTTGAAAGTCTTAATATACCCATTACCTGAATAGTGTACATTGTATCAAATAGATAATTTTTTTATCCCATACCCTCCTGACATTTTCCTTTCTGAGGCTCCAGTGTTCACTAAGTCAGTCTGTATCACCATGAAGACCCATTGCTTATCCCCTACTTATAAGTGAGAACAGGTGGTAACTGGTTTTTTGTTCCTGGGTTACTTCACTTAGAATAGTGGCCTCCAGTTCCATTCAGATTACTGCAAAAGAGATTATTTCACTCCTTTTTATTGCTGAGTAGTGCTTCAAGGAACAAATATATACCACATTTTCTTTATCTATTCACTAGCTGATGGCCACTTAGATTGATTTCATATCTTTGCAATTGTGAATTGTGCTGTGATAAACATTTGGTTTATCAAAAAACCTGTATGAGTATCTTTTTCATATAATGACTTCTCTTGGGTAGATATCCAGCAGTGAGATTGCCGGATCAAATGATAGGTCTACTTTTAGTTTTTTGAGGATTATCCATACTGCTTTCCATAGAGGCTATGCTAATTTACATTCCCACCAGCAGTGTATAAGTGTTCCTTTTACACTGCATCTATGCCAACATCTATTGTTTTTATTTCTTAGTTGTGGTCATTTTGATAAAGGTAAAATGGTGTCTCATTGTAGTTTTAATTTGCATTTCCCTGATGATTAGCAATGCTGAATATTTCTTCATGTTTGTTGGCAGTTTGTATATTTTCTTTTGAAAACAATTTTTTCCTATCTTTTCCTTACTTTTTGATGGGGTTATTTACTTTTTCCTTATTGATTTGTTGGAGTTATTTATAGACTCTGGAAATTGGTTCTTTGTTGGTACAGTTTGCAAATAATTTCTTCCATTCTATAGGCCATTTATTTACTCTATTGATTATTTCTTTCTGTGCAAAAACTTTTTAGCTTAATTAAGTCCCATTTATTTACTTCTATTGTTGTTGTATTTGATTTTGAGGTCTTAGTCATGAATGTTTTTCCTAGGGCAATGTACAGAAGAGTTTTTCCTAAATTTTAATATAATTTTTATGAATTCAAGTTTTACATTTAGGTTTCAATCTATCTTGAGCTAATTTTTATAGATGGTGATATATAAGGATCCAGTTTCATTCTTCTTCATATGGCTCCCCAATTTTCCAAGCACCATTTATTGAATAGGGTGTCCTTTCCCCAGTCTACGCTTTAGACAAGTCACTTTTTAAAAATGGATGAAAGATTTGAATAGATATTTATTCAAAGAAGGTATACAAGTGGCCGATAAGCACACAACAAGATGTTTAGCATCAGTAGTCACTAAGGAAATGCCAACCACAATAAGTGCTATTTCATAGCCACTAGAATAGCTACATTTTTGAAAGGGACAATACCAAGTATTGGTGCAGATGTGAAGAAACTAGAATACTGCCTTGGCAATGCAAAATGCAACCAACTTGGAAGATAATTGAGCGGTTCCTAAATGGTTAAACATGGAGTTACCAGAAGACCCAGAAATTCTACTCTTAAGTATACACCAGAGAGAACTGAAAATACATGTTCACACAAAGACTTTTACATGAATATTTATTAGTGCATTATTCATAATAGCCAAAAAGTGAAATCAGCCCAAATTTCCTTCAACTGATAAATAATTCAACAAAATGTGGTATAGCTGTGCAATAGAATATTACTCAGCCATAAAAAGGAATGAAGTATTGATGCCCACCATGACACAGATGTACCTTGAAAACATTATGCTACATGAAAGCAGCCAGGTACAAAAGGCCATATATCATTGTATGATTCCATTTATACCTGGAACAGAAAAATCCACTCAATGAGAGAAAGTAAATTAGTGTTTGCCTGGGGAAATGGTGATTAACTGTCAATGGGTAGGAAGAATCATATTGGAGTGATGAAAATGTTTTAAAACTATATTACGGTAATGGTTTTGCAATTTGATAACTTTTCTAAGCATCACTGAAATGAAGACTAAAAAAGGGTAAATTTTTATGGCATGAAACTTTTACCTCAGTTCACTTGTGTTAATTAAAGAAGAAAGAGAATGAAAAATGCGAGGGAAGCTCCTATGTGGAAATGTCTACATGGGAGATGAACACAGACTCAGGAGTTTCTGATGTGCCACTAAGAAATGATAGGTGGGTGTGGGGCCCTAATCCTTCCTAACCTGAGAAGTACATGGAGCCTAAACTCAACTTCATTAAGTCTTGAAGGAATAAGCCAGGATGTGGTTAAATTCTGTCACATATAGAATTTTGCTTATACCTTCAAAAATCCTCCCATTCAATAGCTCACATTATAATGCAGCCACTAAATGTTTTATGTGGATTATTTATTTAAACCTAACAAAAAACATAATGAGGTAGGCATCCTTTTGATCATTCCCATTTTTTTCAGAAGAGGAAACCAAGGAAAGGTTGAATAATTAACCAAAAACCACACAGCTAACAATTGCCGATCTGAGATTGAAACACAAGGCAATTTGATTCCAGCGTCACCCTCTTAAGCCTTTTAAGTGTGACACAGATGCTTAGTTATTTCTTAATTCATACTTTGGACCTTATTACACACAAAAAACATAGTCTGTGGTTCAAACAATTTTAATATGATGGACTTATCAAGAATTCCCTCGGGGAGATCTCATTTCGGGGAAATTGAATAGTTTTCCAAATCATTAAAAGATAACCATAAAAATAATTTTGAAAAAATTAATCATAACATACAATGAAACAATGTGTTTAGCAGAAAAGCAAGTTAGGCCTGACGAGGTATGGTAGAACCCAACTTGCCTTCAGGGAATGGCAATGCCCTGCAGTGGCCATTGATCTAGGCCTCAGTATCCTTCTATATTGGTTTTTCAGTTTATTGTGATTTATTCCCAAAATTCTATTTGTAGAACATTTGTTCCAAAATTAGAATACATGCACACTTTTTCATAGAAATGATATAATACATTTTAACACACCAATATGCATCAAACTATTTAAGGCATTGCAGATTCAAAAGAAATGTATTTTTACAGGTTTCATGTTTTAGAAAACACTACTATAAGAGATAATTGAAATAACCGATTTTAAGGTAAAGCCTTAAACCTTAAGTGGTAACTTGGTAGCAGTAGCAATTTGCCTAACTTCTCTGAGAGTTCCTCTTCAAAAAAAATAAAGGTGGGTGAGAGAAACAATCAAACAAACAACACAACAAAAAAGAAATAACACATCTACTTTACCATCTTAAATAAAGATGTACTTTATTTAATCACACCATTTAAAAAAAAAAACCACATATCGTGGGTAAAGTATATAAAGCACCTAGTCTAGCGGTTATAACAGATAATAGAGCTATAATAAATGCAAGCTCTTTTTCTTCCTTTTTCCAAACAATCTCATATAATAGAAGGAGGATTAAGTTTCAAGTCAAAGGACTTGAGTTTATATCCCAACTCCATAAATATAAGAAAGCTACTTTTCCTGACTAAATCAATTTCTCCACAAAACCTCTCTGGAGGAATTCATCTTAGATTTCAAATTATCTCTAGATTTTTTTAATACACAATGTCCTACATTCAATGCAAAGGCATATATTCTGTAGATATGCACTAAAATATTCAGAAATAAATGATATGGGACTAGAAATTTACTAGAAAATAATATAGGTAGTAGCAAAGTGACTGGAGGTCTGACTGAAGTAAGATTAATCATGACTTGGTACTTGTTAAAACTAGGACATGGGTAAATGGTTTTTGAATATTAGTAGGCTTATTTTTGAATATGTTTAACATTTTTTATAATAATTTTTTTTCCAAATAACCAAGCATTTTCAACCTGAAGCTTTCTTTTTCTTATTATAAACAAGTATACTGCTAGCATGCTGGTTAGATGACCAGGCATGACTGTGTGTTTTCCTAATGGAATTAATAGATAATAACTCCATTCAGAAGGTAAAACAACCAAAAGCCAACATCCTATAAATCCAAAGTTTCCCTCATTCTCTTTCAGATTCCTGCTTTCCTTTCTGACCTGCTCACAAGCTCTCTCTATTTCATGTGTCTCAGACTAATTCCTCTGGCCTGATGACGTCCAAGTATCTCTGGTTGGGTCCCAAACAGCACCCCCCTATCTAAGCTCAAATTGTTCCATGTTTCCTACTCTACTGCATGATGAGTTTGGAGCCAAAGACAAAGGTCAGGTAATAGGACTGACCCACAATGGCCTCCAAGTGACCACGGTAAGTCAGAGACCTGACTGGTGACACAGAGGGCCCAGGCCTTCTGTCCATTCCTCACTCAACCCAAGTACTCCAAGAAGAAATCCAAGAGAATGGAGAAAAGCCATTTAGACTCTTTGAAACTCTTCATTCATTCATTTGTGAGATAGAAATAATAATTCTACTTTCCCAATGTCACAGAGTTTATGAGCATCAAAAAACATAACCAGTGTGATGTCCTTTGAAAGCTATAAAGCATTGTAAAAACTAAGTTGTGATTATTAACGAGGAATGCATTTCATGGACATAATCTGAGTTTTCTCCAGACCACACAGATTTTGTTTCAAGCTAAGTTTAAATCCTGCCATCATCATTACTGATCATCAATTTTGTAAAATCAGACTTTGCCAAAAACATTGCTGTCATAATTCAAAACTTTGGAAAATTGAATAATTTATGGCATTAGAAAAAGTAAACATTGAATATTCCATCAAAGTTGTATTACCTACTTGCCATCAAGACAAAATTACCTACAAATAGTACCTCTTAACCAGGCATTAGTTTTTCTTTAAAATAAGTTGAAAGACATTAATATTCTAATATCAAAGGGAAAACTCAATATTCCTTAAATACTAACATCTCAGGTAAGCTTCTGTTGGTTTTCTTTGTCTTACAAGACATAAACCTGTGTTTAGTGGCTGTGTTTTCCAAGGCTTTTATTAGTAAGGCAAAGGTGACTTTATGTGGCTTTTGTTCTTTGAGGGGAAAAATTGAGTTCATTTCTGGTATCTGGAGAATTTCAAATCTCATTCTATTATTTTTTTTCTTTTCTCCAAAACATCAGTCTATCCCCTTGTACCTTCTTAACCTCTTCTATGTGGAACCCTTGTGTGATCACCCGAGTGTTAGAACTTGTGTGGCTGCCCCACTTCAGATTATTCAGTGCACATTGCAGAACCAACGTGTGTATTTTTCTTGCCCATGGGTCATTTCATTGCCGCACACCTAAACAGCTAGAAAGCACTGACACTCTGTGTTGGTAATTCACCCTACGTGTGATGTTTGCATTTGTGTCATTTCAGTAATTTACAGCCTGGTTTGGGGTTCTACATCAATTTTATAAACTTCTTTTCAGCCAAATTCAATGTGATTTTCTGTCGCTTGATATACTTAGCTTATCTTTACTTGTCATTCAGTCCAAAGAAATACTCTTCATTAAAAATATAGGTTACGATGCATATTTTAGCTGAGAAATTCTAAGAAATGTGTAGCACAGAGACACATCAGAGAACAAAGATACAAATAAGAAAACTAGGTCAATATCAGATCAATACAATTTTTTTCCTTGATACTGTGTTTTAATCTCTATTGACAGTTACAGGCAGACCAGGATATCTCTTTAGCAAATTTAGAAACAAAAATAAAAGTACACAGAATTCAATTTTGAGGCAGATTTTAAGAGGAAGTTTTCTTATAAAAAGCAAAATAAAGCAGAAAAATAATTTTTGAAAGTTTTCCAAGGAATGAATTCTTTCTTAAACTTTAATCACCATCAATATTTTCTTGTCAGCACATATATATATATATATATGTGCATATATATATATATACATATATATATATATATATTCCTCTGATTTGGCTTCTGTTGTAAATCACGCTAGGCAATGTTTATAAAAATGAGCACCGATGAGCATTAAGGAAACTGTGCTTGGAATTGTCCCAGTTGTTCTTGGGCTTTCTCTCTCTCCCCAGCCAGCAATTTGGGTTTTCTTTGACTGAGTAACAGTCAATTCAATCCAATCATTTGATTTATCTTTTCACTAAATTGACAAGCTTATGTTTCTTTCTTTTCTGAAAAATGTAATTGTTTCATTCAATTAAACCAATAGATCGCACAATCTATACTGCTACCTATAGAATTTAAGTATTTTTGGAAGGAACTGGTTGCCAAGGTTAGGGACGAGTGAGATGTTTCCTAAGAGAAGAACTCTGAGCTCTGTCTCTCCCTGTCTCTGTTCTTGTAGCAGTTCCAGTTTCTGGGGGACAGTGATTCTGGAAGATCTTCCAGAATCCAGGCTAATATAACCCTATTATTAGTTGGGGCAGGCATGATTTTACTTGTACATATTTCTCGTTCTCCAACTTTATTCTCATTTCAAGTATCTCCTGTTCAGCATTTCAGACAAACCCATAAAGCCTTGCTGAGTTATTTATCAACCCAACACTAATCTTCAACAAGTTGTCTTTGATTCTTTGGCTTGTGACATTTTTCTTTGTCAAGTCTGAAATACATTCTGGAAAGTTTATTCATAGGCCAAGCAATCAAAACTGTGCCTTTTTAGCTTTGAGTGGCTTTTGTTTTCATGGGGCAGAACTGCCATTAAAAAAAAAAAACAAATTCAGTTTCATACAGTTTTCTTCTGTAGTAAAATATCTGTTTGCCCACATGCATGTACAGGTAATTACCAAGGTTAACTGGTAATGTTGCTTAAGTAATCGTTTTTTATTGCATAATTATGTAATTGTGATTATATGTGGCGTATTATTATAGAGATTTCCAAAAGCACATAGCTTTTTAGTATAGATAGATAAATCCGAGCATGATGAGGTAATTGGAATCATCTGACTTCATGTGAAATTGACTCTCAGATAACTCCTTTTTCCTCTCTTTTATTCACTTTTTAATGTTTCTATGACCCAGAATATCTGGCAAATGTACCCTTCACTCAAAAAAGAGAAGGGAGATTCTGGATCCTTGCATGTTTCAATTGACACAAACATGCAAATTAGCAGAAATACATATAATTTGACAAATGTTTCTAGATATTTATTTTCTACTCAACAAAACTTAATCAAAACTTTAGACAAAATCAATGAGATCAGAATAGACAAATGAAGATAGACCTGAGAAATAATTGTAGATTTTTAAACTAGAAAGCTCTTTTTCTGTATTTTATCTTCCCATATCTTTAGCCAAGAAAGTGAGTATCAGCCCCATGCTTGAAGAATTCTCACCCTAACAATACTTCCATCATCACAGGTGTTTCTCTACTACATCTGTGTTTCTTCTACTGTAAGAGCTCCTCTACCCATCCCCCCACCAAAACCCTTTAGGAAAATAAAAATTTTACTGAGAACATACAACCCCTTAAAATGTAGTTGTGAAGTGTTTGGAAAAAATGATTTGAAAAATGATTGGTATCTATTCTTTAGTTATTTTTTCCTACACAATAGAAGTATTTAGAAGTATGTATTTTCCTATAAAACATGGTCTCTGAAAGTTTTTTAGGAATGTGCTTAAAACAGCACCTTGTGCCAGAGTTTTAGTGAACTTATCAACTTAAAGTATAAATTTATAACTAAACAGCAAACATTTCCAGTTTTAAAATATGTTTTATAAAACACACATTTCTAATCATTGCAACACCTAAGATTCTCTAAATTCCTATAGTGTGGTTTTCATAACCTTTAGGCTTTTTTCCAAATTTCTGTTCTAGCATAGTTTTATTATGACAACTTTAAGGAGGAAAAAATTAACTCTCACAAAATAGAAATTTCAGGATCCGAGAAATGGATTAACAAGGACACTGATTTCTCTTTCTCCCTCACATCTATCTGACTATTCAAAAATATTTATAACACTCCCAGTATAGCTTAGAGATTAAGGCTATACTTGTGTTTAAGTCCAAGTCTTAACACTTACCAAGCCTGGGCAAAATATATAAGGTCGCTGGGCTTCTGTTTCTCCCACTGTGTATTAGGGTACAAGTGAGTTCATCTTGCTTCGTGGGTGTGCTGAAAGGAAAAAAAATGAGTCAAAGGGTGGAAAGTACTTAGTAATGTGTCTTAAACATGGTTTTAGATACATTTTAACTTTAAAATGATGGCATTTTAACATGGTAATATTTTTACCCATTAACTCTTGAACCGTATTTAAAATCTGAGTCACGGAGTTTGTGGCAGGGCACCTACTAACGAATGCTTCCTTCCTTAGCTGCTCTTTTTTCTTTTTTTTTTAAATACATGTATTTTATTATTCTTCATTACATTATTTCCCCCCCTCCACCCCTCCGTGGTAAGACAGAATTGATTTACAGAAAACACCAAAGCTCCTGGTAGTGGGAGAGATTTCAAGTAGGGAGAGAGAAGCTCTCTCCGTTCCTCTCCCAGTCTTCCCCGTCTCCTCCTCTAGGCCTCTAGCCTCAGGGTATATATAGGTGTATGGGTTCCTTGGCCAGGAAAGGAATGAATACAGTCCCTTCCACCAGGAGCAAGGTGAATGAGTGTATCAATGAATGGACACAGTCCATCCATGGAAATCAGGCCTAGGAAATTCACAAGAAACTTAGCTGCTCTTTTTTCTGTTCTTTTTTCAGTCAAGCAAACCATCTCCTCCTTATTTGCACATACACTGGTTACCCCAAGTCAGTATTCTGGCATTCTGGCATTCTGTTTCCTGTCTTGCATCAAACTTGTCTTTCCCTTTTTTTGGGACACGAAGTATTTCATACCTGTTCCATAAAGTTTCTCCAACAGGTAAGAAACTAAGTCTTACCTACTTATTGTTTCAATAGGACCATTGCAATTGAGTTATGTTCACATTGGTTTGATAGTGTGTGTGTGTATGTGTTATGTATTTGTATAGGATTGTGTGTTCTAGTTTCTTTTTTTTTTTCTTTTCTTTTCTTTTCTTTTTTTTTTTTTTTTTGCAGTTTTTGGCTGGGGCTGGGTTTGAACCCACCACCTCCGGTGGCAGAAGACTGAAATACAGATGCATCCATTTTGTTAATTATTAGCAGCCTGGGTAAAAGTTGTGATAAAGAGATCAGAACTAATGGTTCCAATGAGGTTGTAGTATTACAACTAAGGTTTCATTCATCTTAGCTGTCAGTACCTTTGATTAATCTGCACTACCCCACACAAAAAGAATAATAATTTTGTTTCTATATAACTGTGGACTGCAAGCCATTCATCATCCTCTCTGACCTCATTTGCATTTCAGAGTTTTAATTGCACTAAAATTAATATCCATTAATTATATGTACTGCTTACCAAATACCTGTATATTACTGGTATCCAATCAATGTTTGATAAATGAATCACAGATAACTTGTATCTTTGCTCTCTGGATTTTCTTTTTTGACGACACCTAAGGCAGATACTGCAATCAACTAGGCAAATGTGCATTACTGATGCAAAGGAGAGGGAACCAGTGTTTGCCAGAAGTTGATCTTTGTCTTGGGTGGATTAATCACAGCTGAGGTCAAGATGAATAAATCTATGTTCCAGAATGTCCTGGTTACAGTTCAAGACAAAAAGAAAACAAAGGGAAGTTAGAGGCTAGAAAGAGGAAGGAAGTGAAAGACTCTCCAAAAGAAAATACAGATGTTCTAAGAGTCTCGTGATTGTTATAATTTGACTTTGTAAAAAGTCCGATCAGACTTAGTGATGTTTCATCTTAACAACATGCTCTGTTGTGTCCATCCCAGGACGAGACAGTAAATTTATTCTTATTAAAATTTATTTACATACAAAAAGAAAGAGGTACTTTTAATACTTTTAAATTAAAGGTAATATGTATAATATGTTTTTATACACACACGTACACAGAGTTGCTATAACACTTACTCTTCTCTACAGAAAAAAATGACTAAATATTTTCCTTTGAAATTTTTCATGCTGCTACTCTTCAAAATAAACTTAGACTGTGAATAGCTATATATTTTCTTTAAAGTCACTGGTTTAGGTAAAAATGGCTTAAATAGCTACATGCTTGCAAATGCACTTAAAATATGTTTATAATATAGAAGATTCATTTCCAGTGGTATTCCACTAAAGCAGTTGCTTACATTATCGGAAATGGGGAAATTGTTGCTGCTTGGGTCAGTCCATTTTCATCCCTGACTACCCAGAAGCATACGTGCCTATTAACCCTTCAAGAGCCTGCCCAGACTCATTGTCCATGGATTTCAGTTGAATGGAGGTAGGAAATTTACTTGTTATAAAGCTTCCAGTCTGGGTGTCTAGAAAGCATGGTGATAAGCATCATATAAACAATGAGAGGGATGGAATTCGACTTACCTTTATCTGTGTCTCCTTTCATACACAGTATGTGTCATAGACAGACACCAGTGTCTCATTACATGACCACCCACAGAACGTTACCCAATGTGACATTCTTCAGGGGAAATTAACAGAAACATTTTACCACATCAGTCTCTTCCAAGAACACTGATTCAATAATCTACTTAAAAAGTGACCAGAGGTCCATGGAAGCTTCTTCCACTTTCCACTGTTTTGGCTAGGGGGCACAATAAATACTTCACATTCTAAAACTACTCGAAACAGAAGGATAAAGAAGGAAACACATTCACACACACAAATACACACACACACACACACACATGGTGTTATCTGCTTGGTATTTCTAGCTCTCCAGTATCTCACTATAGGTATGTAGCCATCATTTTTGTTAGTCTTCACATTTTCCTACTAATTGTTAGACATAATCATAGTAAACTCAAAAGAAAATGGTTCTTTCTTCTTTAAAAACATTTTTTAAAAATCCAAGAGGCTCGTCAAGTTTCATAGAATAATGATGATTACAAATGAATCCTAAGTAAGAAATGTTTAAGAGCACAATTAGTATTAGAAATCTTTGGTATGTGGATTTTTATTATCTAATATTTCTCGATGAGTCACTATGGATCAAAAAATATTTGTGTGTATTTCATAGTAATTGTTTTTTAAAAAATAAATAAATAAAGTGAACCTGGTGTAGATTTTGATGCCTATTACTTTTCCAGAGAAGCAAAACTGATTTGGGGGCTGACATATTTGGTAATAGTTCATTGGAATATCCAATTCCATTTCCATCCAATTGGCAGACATGAAAGATCACCTTCAATCTCATTTTGTTTTCAGGTAGATAATATGAAGATCTTAGAAGAAAACCGTATGTCCAGTTTTATCTTTTTTTCCAATAGCAGGTTACAGAATTTGGGGATTAGGAGGCATTAGATAAAAGGGGTATAACAAGAATAGCTCTGTAAAGAGAGTGGGGTCTGGTGGAAAGGAGGAATTCAGAGGAGGAAGATATTAAGCACAGAACCACTGCATATTGAACATAAATCGGGAGCAGACCATTAACCTTTTTGTGTGTGTACATGTGTGAAGGGGGATGAGTAGGTGGATGTTACATGAACTACAAGATGGCACTGATTCCAGGGCTTGAAGTTGGCCAGTTCCATGAGATGAGCAGCTATTGCTACTTGTAAGAACTGGTAAAACAGTGTATGTATGTGTGGTGGCTCATGTAATTCTAGACTTTGAGAATCTGAACAGGGAAGATTGCTTGCAGCCAGGAGTTCAAGAACAGCCTGTACAACATAGTGAGACTCCATCTCTTAAAAAAAAATTATCTGTGCATGGTAGTACACACCTGTAATCTCAGTTACTTGGAAGGCTGATGCAGGAAGATAGCTTGAGCCCAGGAGCTGAAGGTTGCTGTGAGCTATGATTGTGCCACTGCACTCCAGCCTAGAAGACAGAGCAAGATCTTATCTCAAAAAAAAAAAAAAATGTAAAAGAAGCTAAACTATCCAATACCACACTGAGTTGAATTAAATTTACATGAACTATGAAGAATTTTGAAAGTCCATTTGGTTGGATAAAGAGTTGTAGTGTAGTTTCTTCTCCAAATAAGTCTGTAAGTATAGCCTCAATCTTGGGGCTATCACTTGCGTGCTTTATCAAATAGTTTTCACTCAAAGTGTAAAGCAAAGGGCAAATAGGAACTATAAAGACAATATTTTTTGGCCTGCTGTTACTAGTTAGCCTTAAAATAATTGATAATTTTATGAAATATATTTCTAGTTCTTTAAAATTAAAAATTCCTCAAGTTTTAAAAAAAAATTCTTAAAACAAACTACTTCAGGGGTAGGAGTATGTTAGCAAGAAACTATTTTGGCTGTTTGTTCTCTGCACGTAAGTAAAGTAATCTTTAGAAGAACAGGAGGTGCTGATAGAATAATTGTGTTTACTCTTCCCACTTCATGATTTCTCTCTTATAAACATTGTTTTGCATTATTGGGCTCCACGTTCCTTTTTCTCATCTGATGTTTTACAAATATTTTTCTAATTGCCTGAAACAGTGTGGTCCAATAAAGTTAAATTGACTTTGGGTTGAACTTGCTTGTCTGATCTCTTGCCAGAGGTTATAGTCACTCACTTGAACTGACTTTCACTGTGTTTGTTGGTCTCCATTTCTTTCTTTCTCCCTTTTATGTTCTTTTGCACTAGTTATCCTTTTTTCCTCTCTCCATCCTAATGTACAACCCCTAAATTAATTTTCCATATTTCCATAAATGGAATGATTTTTGAAAGCATTTCATGTATCCATCCATCCATCTGTCCATCCATCATCCACCTAAGTACTTTGGCCACCTAAATCAACAGATCAAAGTTTTAAACCAAGTCACTGGAGGAGGTGGACTAAATGCTTAGAAAACAAGAGTGCTTGGAATAACCCAGTTGTTTGACGTCTGGAAACACTTTACAAACAACCTCCAGGAAAATAACAAAGCAAATAGTGCTGGTCTACCGCAATGGAACAGATACGGTGTGTGATCAGTTAGCTGCAACCCACAAATAAACACAGACAGGCAATCTAGCAAGCAAAAACAGAAACCACATTATTGTTCATCACAGACTGAGGACTTTAAAGTAAACGTAAAGCCTCATATGTGTGACTTCTAGACTCTGAAAAGGAGGTTAAAAGCTTCAAGGACTCATCCTGGTTTTGGATAGTAAGCTCCTGACTTTTCATTTAACCCCAAAGATCAACATTAATTTTAACATCTACCCACTTTGACCAAAGCCTAAGTCTTGGGAGTCCTCATTCCTCTAGCTCTCTCTGCTTTAGAATAGAGCTGCGTGCACTTCAGACTTTTGCCTCCTGTGATTCAATGATAGTTCTGTTCTTTTTTTTTTTTTGAGACAGAGCCTCAAGCTGTCACCCTGGATAGAGTGCTGTGACATCACAGCTCACAACAACCTCCAATTCCTGGGCTCAAGCGAGTCTCCTGCCTCCGCCTCCCAAGTAGCTGGGACTACAGGCGCCCACCACAACACCCGGCCATTTTTTGGTTGCAGCCATTGTTGTTTGGTGGGCCCAGGCTGGATTCGAACCCGCCAGCTCAGGTGTACGTGGCTGGCGCCTTAGCCTGCTGAGCCACAGTCGCCGAGCCGATAGTTCTGTTCTTATATTTCAAGCAACTAGACCAAAATGGCACCTTGAGACACAAACAATTTCTGCCCATTCAACTTATTTTTCCATGAAATTGAAATACTTATGTCATGATGAATAAACATTCTCTGCTTTGGAGGGAAATTCTAAGCAACCTTTTTCTCCTTTCTCTAAGTCGTGCTTATTGGATCTACCATAACTTTCTTTTACTCCATCTTTAAGAATAGGCGATCATTTTCATCCTTGCATCATATTCCAATTAGAAAGGTGAGTTACTGACCTTGATTCTTTTTCCCTGTCCCTAATTATATATCTGTTCTCATCTGAACTTACTCATGAAGTAAGATTAACCATGATGTAGGAACAAAGATAAAACTGTTTCTGTTTCTTCTGACCCTAAGTTTATAATATTAACAGCATGTCCTTTCTCCCAAGGTTTCATCTTTCTTCTGTAAAACTTTAGTCCCTTTGATTTCTCCCGAGAAGACTACCTGGTTACTATACTTCTGTTTCTTTTTCCATGATCCCAGGGTAGTACCACATTTATAAATTGGGTTAATAAACGTTAGATTAATGTTGCATGAGACATTAAGCAGATGGAAAGAGAACACATGTTATCTAATATGTTAAGATGAACTGAGGCTCTGGTTAAGGTAGAGAAGAGGATACAAGGTGAGTAACTAACCTATTTGTAATGAGGGGTATTCAACCTTTTTTTTTTCTTTCTCTATTGGATATTGGAAAAATAAGAGCTGTCTCTGGCTGCACATTAAATGTGCAAACAGTAATGAAAGCTAACGAGAAAAAAAAGGTGCATGCATAATTTTTGCAATATCTAACACCACAGATAAACAAAATAGGCCTCAAAAAATCTGCAGGTGGCCTATGGGCCACAGGTTGGACACCCTGATTGAAGTTAGATGCAGACATTGAGCTAGTCATCAGTGTTTACTCTTCCTGAGGCTTCTTTTGCAGAAATATACAAAATGACCAACGTCCTATATGCTGAGGTACCAACGGCCAACAGTAACCTAGAGAGAATAAATTGTAGATAAACTATGCTCTGACCACCCTCTTTGGTGTTCTGGTAAGAAATGGCAGCACTGCATTTCTTCTATCCCCCACAAATATATCAGAATGTATCAGAAGAATTTAATTGGAGCCATCATCATGCCCTGGCTAACAAAAAAAAAGAGATGTTAAAAGTCTATGTTCAGAGAGAAGAGGAAAGAACCTGACTCTCTCTAGTCTAATTATGAGAAAGTGTGAAATCTATTGGGAAGTACCAGAGTTCTGCAAACAGGAGAAATGATTCTTTTCCAATATGCTATTGACTAAAATGATAGCAATGCTAATCTCAAAAGAATAGCAAAGTAGGTCTCAGTTAGGATCTAAGATGTCCACACCTTTTATTGTGGGAAGATTGACACAGAAATGGGAGTCCCACATATGTTTGCTGGTGAATCAGAGTTAATACATACCACTATTATTTCTTTCCCATCCATTACTTTAACATGGATACAGTTGAACATCAGTCCTCCTTCTGTGAACACATAGGATGCTTCCATGCTCTACAAGACTTTCCCGGGAGAGATCCTGGATGGAGGTGCTGGTGGACTTGTAAGTTAGAAGACGAAATACTTATGGACAAAATTAAAACAACTTATTATTTCTTACAGTTCTTTGGAGAGCCAGAGAACTTTCTGAGGACAGGAGAGCCAGGTCAGAAGGGGAAGTAGAATCAAAAGGAATGTTCTCCCTCAGAAAGACTGCACCATAAAATGACTGTTCTTTTTGTCAAAATGACTACTTTTTATTTTATCAGCCATTCCTTTATTCTGCTACTATGTACTGAAGCATTCCTATGTGCCAGCCATCATTCTAAGTGCTGCTATGAACAAAGACAATACCCTTGCACTCACGGAAAAGTTTCTTTCACAATACAATGAAAAGAGATGGAAAATTTTGCACATACACACATATGTGACTTCAATTTGCAATACATTTTATGAAGGATTAATAGGAAACATTAGGAGCTGGCAGGAGTATTGGGGAGGAGAATGGCAGAAATGACCAACTGGCTCATATGGCATCTATTCCAACCTCCTTCCACTGTGCCTTCTAGCTGCAAAGATCATAAAGTTTGAATTGTATCCTTAGACTCCCTTGAAGCTAGAGTTCTGGATGTGATATGAATTCCACCAATCACACATACTTAGAAAAGACTTGAATTGAGGGATATGTGAAGTGGGAGACAGTGAATATGAGACATAGTTTTTATTGCTAAGATTTAGCAGGTACAGAGTAGTTCTTGAACCAACAGTTGTACCAGGTATGTTCCTGTAGGTAATGGTTGCAACCCTCACATTCTGGGCCCTGGATGTATGGCCAAGCATATTTCAGGAGCTGGCAGTTCTGAGGGTGCTTGCTGATCACCAAGTTTCCAAAATGTGTCAAAAGTAACAGTTATGTTGTTAAATATTTTTATAATCATTTTGAGGCCTAATATAGAACCTCCCACCTTGGCCATTCCAAAAATTTAGTAAGTACATAATGGCTTCAATTTAATATAGCAAAAGTCACTTTTAATGTCTGCAATTGACTCTGACTGTAACAAGAATTGACATTGACTTTAACAAGGGCCTCCCTGACTTGTGTGGTCAAGAATCATCTCTCTGAGATTAATTTGAGCTGAGACGTTAAGAACACAAAAGAATTAGCCTGAAAATGGCCAAAAGTAGAGTGGTTTGGGCAGGAGGATTATCAGGTGAAAACATTTTACAGTTAAAAGAACTGGCATGTTGGGAACCAAAAAAAGGAGACTTGTAGTACAAGAAGAAATTGGAGAGATAATGGCAAAGGAGTAGAATGTCATACTATATGTGATAGGAAGCAATAAGATAGTATGAAGCAGGGAAGTGTTTATGACCTGATAATTTTTCTTTTTTTTTGAAGCAGAGTCTCACTCAGTCCCCTTGAGTAGCAGGCAGTGGCATCATCATAGCTCACAGAAACCCCAAACTCTTAGGCTGAAGTGAGCCTCTTGCGTCAGCCTCCCAGGAAGGTGGAACTACAGGCACCGGCCACAATGCCCGGATAGTTTTTCTATTTTTTAATAGTCTCACTCTTGCTCAGATTCTTCTTGAACTTGTAGGCTTAGGCAATCCACCAGCCTTAGCCTTCCAGAGTGCTAGGATTATGGACGTGAGCCACTGTGCCTGGCCCTGATAAATGTTTTTAAAAGATCACATTAGCTAGTGTATAGAGAATGGATTTGGCACAGAAGAACAGCGACATCCCCTGAAAAGCTACTTGGAGAATTAGTGTAAGAATTGTTCGATATTTTAGAGGATAGTGGTTAATGAAACCCAGAGTAGTAAAAAGCATGTGTTTGAGACATACATTGGAAGGTGAGCCATGTGAGCTCACCATTCAGCCACATACACTTGAGCGTATTAGGAATTGCAAATAGATTGAACAGGGGTATGAAATAAGGATAATACCAAGGTTTTTAACTTGAGCAACTGAGTAGCATTAAGAAGGAGAATATGAGATGAGAATCAGATTTGAGCGAGTGAATAAAGAATTCAATTTGGTACACGTTAAGTTTGAGATAGACTCCATACCAGTTATCTTTTACAGGATAGCCAGTCACTGCAAAACAGTGGCTTAAGACAACAACTTATTATTTCTCACAGTTCTTTGGGCTGGTTGGTTGCTTTTTCTGCTGATTTCACTTGACTTCACTCATGTTGCTGCGGTCAGTTAGATGATTTTATGGTCTGGAAGATCTGGGAAGATTTCATTCCCTCACATATGTCAAAGTTAGTACCTGCTGTTTTCTGGGAAACCTCAGTTCTTCTCCTCCTAGTCTCTCATCCTCCAGTGGGTTAAACTGTCTTCTCATCCAGCAGGAGTGAAGGAACATTATCTTGTCCAACTTAGAGTGGTGGCTGGCACACGGACTGACTCCATACATGGCTGTTTTTCAAACTAACACCCTAAGCAAATAAAAGCAGAAGATATCAGGCCTCTTGAGATCAGTGCCTGAGACATTACATTTCCACTCTGTTCTGTTTTTCAAAGCAAGTTAGACCAGCCCAGATGCAAGGGAAAGAAATAGACTCTACCTCTTATTAGGATGAACACCATGGTCATAGGGCAAAAGATCATGGGAAAAATTGTTGCCTCCATATTTGAAAGAAATCTGCCAGAGCTATCCTCATGGAAATATCATGCAGACAATTAGATATGAGTCTGAAACTAAAAGAAGTCTCAATTCACCTACATGACTTTATTGCTAAGTATAACAGTTATCCAGGAACTGGCTACAAACTCAGCTAGGTTGAATGTTACTCTTTGCAGACTACCTTTTCTCCCTTTAATGCTGCTGATTTTTTAGCAATGTATAGAAAGTCATATAAGTCCTGTATTACTTGTCTATTACATGATGGCAAATTAACCTGAAACTGAAAATAACAAACACTTATCTGACATGCTCAATGGTTCTCTCGCCTGGTCTTTCATGAGGCTGAAATCAAGTTGTTGGCCACGTTTTTCAAAACCTTTCCCACAGTTACCTCAAGACTTGACTAGGGCTGGAGAATCCCTTAGTCCCATGGCTGTGGATAGAAATTATTAGTTTTTTATCACATGAACCTCTCCATCAGAGTGCTTGAATAATTGCATGTCAGCCAGCTTGTCCAAGAAGAAGGGCAAGAAAGAGGCCACACTGTTTTCTATAACCAAGTCCAAATGACACACTGTGACTTCCATCATATTAAGTTGCTGGAAGCAAGTCTAAGTGTAGCCACAGGTAAGAAATGTGAAATTAAGATTTTTCTCCTAAAGAGAGGAATTTCAAAGGATTTTTGGAGAAAATTGCAAATCACCAAAAGTATAGACGTAGGAATATAGATTTGGTTGGAGCAAGGTAAAGTTCCTTTTTTATTGTTACTTGTCAGACTTCCTGGGGCAATACAAGGGAAAATCCAAATTAGCTGGAAATTTGTTTCTTTTATGTTGTCATAGCCTTTTGAGATCTCCCTTGCCATAGAAGAAGGGATGTTTATATTTTGCAGCCCAGAATGTCATGCTGGTAAGAATACAGGGACAAAGAAGCAAAGTCAGTGGGTGATACAGAGATTGGCTAGCGGAGCTTTAGGCTGTCTCCCTATCATCTCTAAAAGTGCCTATGTGCCACTCTAGGGAAAGACAATACAAATGCTCTTCGTAGGTTCAGCGCCTGTAGCTCAAGCCGCTAAGGTGCCAGCCACATACACTAGAGCTGGTGGGTTTGAATGCAGCCCGGGTCGCCAAACAACAATGACATCTACAACCAAAAAATAGCACCAGTCACAGGCAGTCCTTAGGTTCAGTGCTGATGCTACTTTTTTGTAGAAATCTGAGATGGTTCACAAGAGAGACAGTAAGAGCAAACTATCTGACCACCCTATAAATTATGAGGAGCACCTTAAATATTTAACATTTACTCTACATCTGCCCCCAGTATTAGGCTGGGTGCTGAGGTACCAAATCTTCTGACCACCAAGGCCTTATAGTATACATAGGGAGCTGGAATATGTAAATAGTGTAAGCATTATGGTAGGAATCACCGTGGTGGAAGAATATGAGGGTGGAGTTCCCAGAGGTTTTTTACTGGAAATTGCATCTAAGCTACTCTCCAGCCGTAAGAGAAGGCCATTCGGACAGAGGAGAGGTAAGATTAAACGTGAGAAAGAATTGAGGTAATTTCAAAAGGTATTGTGGGTGATAAAGACTTTGGAATCAAATAATTTGGGGTTTCAATAACTGCTGCTTTCAGGATTTAACCAAAGGAAGAAGGAGGGATAGTCATTAGATGATTTTCTGTGAAGGGAGAAATCATTCTCTATTCCAGTGGCTGCTTTTGAGGCAAGTCCATTCAGATCAAAGGATACCCATTCAAATGGTTATCTTTGAGATGCATATTCAGGATTTTTTTTTTAAGAAGAAAAGGAATAGCCCCTTACGTGGGGCCTATTAATTGTGAGACTCTGAGGTTTTTTAAATATATATATTTTAAACATATATCTGATGTTGGTAAACCAAATACCTTCACTGACATTCCTCTCATTCCCAACAATGAGTAATATGACACTCAAATAAAAGGGGTTAGGAGTAAATTTTCTACTTATGTTCTATGACAATAGACATTCCATGAGCCAAATCCATGAAAATCCAGTGAGTAAAGAAAATATAAAGAGAAGAGTTTCAGATATGTAGAGAATGTTCCTGATTAAATTTCTCTAAGACTATTTTTCAAAGCCACCATTATTACCATCAAAAAAAATTGAATACTGTTAAAGAATGTGACCCTTCTGAAAAATTTCAACTCAATGAAAGAGCATTGGGTGGTGCCTATGGCTCAGTTGGTAGGGTGCCAGCCCCATATACCAAGGGTCGTGGGTTCGAACCCAGCCCTGGCCAACCTGCAACCAAAAATAAAAAAAAATTAAAGAGCATTGTAGTATATTTATTATATCTTATATATTCATATATGTTATAACAAATTGTTTTTATTATTAAATAAGAATAGTTTCTTAAAGATGTCTTTAAGCTTAAGATGCAAATTCAAAGTAGGTTCCTATCTTTCTCATGATCACCTTCCTTCTGATTGGTGTTATATTTTTTTCTTATACCACCACATTTTTCTCATCTAAGCAGTCATGTGCCTGATAAGTAAGAGTATGGCCTGTGAGCCAAATTCAACTCATTGCTTGTTTTTTTGTGTCTATCAGATTATTTCTCTATTTTTTAAATGGTTGAAAAAAATTCAAAAGAAGAATGATATTTTTACAACACATGAAAAATACATGATATTTAAATTTCAGAGTCGATAGGTTTTATTAGAGCTCCATCACACTCGTTCACTTACATGTTGTCTTTAAGTGCTTTTGTGCTATAAGAGCAGATCGAGTCATTGGAAAAGAGACCATTGGCTCACAAAACCTGATATATTTATATCTGGCCCTTTGCAGAAAGTTTGCAGACCCTTACCTTCAATCCTTAGATAATAGGTGAAAATCCATCTCCACAGTCACATTTAATATTTTTAGCTATTCAAGTTAAATGTTTGAAGTGTTTCCCTTCCTGGCTTCAGAGAACAGAGAATTGGAAATATAAAAAATGAAGTTCCTTGAATCAAACTTTTTAATTCAAGTTTTACTATCTGATGAGACATCATCTACTGAGGCTGTACCAAAAATTATAATCTGGGACTGTGGCTAGCATTTTCTCTGATCGCAGCACACATTTGTGTGCCTATACAAAATGTGGTGGGCCCATTCTTCAGCCTGGGTTAGTGTTTTACATCCTCTCATAGTCTGAAACTCTATAGTGCAGTAGATGAGGTATAATATGAAGAGTTTTGGCATCTCTCATTGAGAGCTTCATGCATTTACACATCTGTGTCTGCAACAAGAACAGATAATTGTTCCACTCTTATTGCTGTTTATGAATCAGAAGAACAAAAAAGCAACAGAATAAACAAAATGTCATGTTCATACAAATCTCAATTCGGGTAAGATTGTCTGGATGGCATTGCCTGTGTACAATATCACCAACAGGGCTGCCGCCAGTCAGGGGGCCTGCACAAGTCCTCTGTCTTGGGTCTTTAGAGTTTAGGAAAGCTGCTTTGAAAGTTTACACAAGAGCTAGATCTACCCAAAACAGTCACGATCTAGTCTCTGACACTTCACTATTATTAGCCAACTCGTCTATAAGTTATCTCAGAAGGCTGAAGAATAACAGTGCCATCTAGTATAGCATACTCACAAAACACGTGTGATTATTTCTTAGAGCAATGTTTCTTAATCTCAGGACTATTGACATTTTGGGCCAATTCTTTGTTGCAAGGGTCTATCCTGTGCACTGTAAGATGTTTAGCAGCACCCCCAGCCTCTTCACAGTAGATCCCTGCAGCATTTTCACAGTTGAAACAATACAAAATACCATCAGACATATGCCAAATGTACCCTAGATGGCAATATGACCCCCAGATGAGAATGATGATTAAGAAAACATATTTAATTTCATGATTCAAAACAGGTTTGAGGCACTAAGAACAGAACTCTTGTAAAAAGACTCAGAATCTAAGTTTTAGAGACTAATTATCTAACAAACTTAATATCACCCAGCCATACAGAATCTTTCTGTCTATGACCTGGACAGTCTGGGAGGTAGCATTTAAGTGTGCTAGAGTCATGATCGATCTTTCCACCTGGGTAACATTTTTCTTAAGATTTCAAATTCTGTGAATATAGGATCTGTTTTTATGGTCTTGCCCATCCTCAGTACCTTGCTTAGAATCTTTATCTTGGAGCAATGGTTCTTAAAATTTACGTGGATGAAGGTAGCTGCTATAACTAGCAATAATTTAAAAGGAAAATTTAATTTTGGGTATAAAAAAATCTATGTGTCTAAATGGAAGCTCTATTTAAAATTTATATGTGTCATCTGTGAGGTATGGAATTTGGTATAGACTCGTTGGTCACAGAGAATAAGGACTACGGGCAATGTTTTTCAGGCAAGTAATTTTGATGGAGACTGACAAGTAAGACAACATTCCTAGCAAATGAAACATTATAGTTTGGGCACCAAATAACAAGCACAGGGGATCTCAGGAAAGCAGAGGCCAAGGGAGCCAGGAAAGGAAGAATGAGCAGGTATGTTATCTAAGCAGAACACTTTGTGAGTAAAGGGAGGTGCTATTAATAACCTCCCCAGGATGATGGGCATCCACTGGGACTGACGCAGAAAAACTCCCTGACAGACAGATGAAGGAAGATGCTAGATGTACGTTGGGAGGTTACAGTCATCTAATGAAAATTAAGAGAAATCTTAATTTACCAGGTTGGTCCTAAGCTTATGATTATACCTTATGAGTAGTCTGAACGCATTTAGAATCTTGGTATTTTTGTTTTTTAATAGCATGATTATTTCTTCAACCTTATTAAAACTGTGTGGCTGATAGAACACCTCTGAAGGAAACAATGTGTGAAGGATGAACTACATAGGAAGTGCAGCTGTGTGGCACTGTGTGCTCTGTCACAACCTATGTCTTCATCCATAACATAATGACAAGAGTAACTACTGCCTCGGGATGTCATAAGGAATGAATTAGATGATATATAAAAATGCCTGGATGAGGCTTGGTGCCTCACGTCTGTAATCCTAGTACTCTGGGAGGCCAAGGCAGGAGGATTGCTTGAGCTCAGCAAGCAACCTTAAAACCAACCCTAGCAAGAATGAGAGAGACCCCATCTCTATTAAAAATATAAAATTAGCTGGGTGTGGTGGTGACTCCTGTAGTCCTACCTACTTGAGAGGCTGAGGCAAGAGTATTGCCAGAACCCAGGAGTTTGAGATTTCTGTGAGCTAGGCTGAGGCCATGGCACTCTAGCCCCAGCAAGATCCTTTCTCAAAAAAAAAAGAAAGAAAAAAGTACCTGATTTGGTACCTGACATGTACTTGGTAACTCTTTCTAATAACTCACATGCTGAACTTCTAAACTTAAAAAAGACAAATTCTTTCAAATCCCTGTCCAAACTTCTTCATTTATTAATGCTAGGTTATTGTGCTAAGTAAGCATCAACTGTGAAAAAACAAAACCATCTTACTGTCAAACCCACAGAAATTCTAGGATCATGAAGCAGCAGTATCAAACACGGAATCAACCATACAAAAAATTTCAACTGGGATTTCTGCAAGAAGATGATTTTCTTTTCTTTTCTTTCTTTTTTTTTTTTTTTTTTTTTTTGAGTTCAACTTTTTATTGAACCTGTTATAAAAGAGATTTAGTCAAAAAGACCAAAGCCCACGTCATGGTCAGACTCCTCAGATGCTTCTCTCTTTGCTTCCCCTTTCTTCTTCTCGGCGGAGGCAGCAGCAGTGGAGAGGCAGGGCCCCCCGCGGGCACTGCCCAGCTTGCTGCGGCACCGGCACTACTGTGAGGCTCCTGATGCGAACCTTGCCCAGGGCCTTTGCAAACAAGCTGGGCCAAAGAGGTTTGACTTTCATACCAGCTGCTTTAATGAGGGTATTGATCTTACCCTGTTCCAGTCCCCTCCTCGTCCTGCAGAACCGGGCCGGTAGATGCAGGAATTCTCAGAGGTCATGGCACCCACCAGTGCATGGCTGGTGCTGCCCAGCCTGGCGCTGTCTCTGGATCTAGAGTCTCACCCCGACGCAGGATCAGCTTTCTCGAAAGGCTGGTGTACCTTGGTGACAGGTGGAAATGGACTGTAAGAGGAAGATTTGACGGAATCCTGGACAATGAGATGGATTTCCCAGTTCTTGAGAAAATTTTTGTGTTGAAAATCATTGTGAACCGTGAGTAAAAGGGTGAGAGAACAATGGTCCATTTAACCGTGGGCTGCATGAGGGCAGGATAGAGATAGTTCTGCTCCACCCCCCTCACCACCCCCAACTCCCACCCCCGAGCCTGCTCATGGAGTAGTAGTTTGTTTGGGTTTATTGGACCAAAAAAGCAGATTTTACATCTCTGATATTAATCTATCGATTACACAGGTGCTCAAATTCATCCTATCATGCATGTTCACTGTTAAAGCAAATTTCCTACTTAGGCTACCATTACTTTATAATCATGTGCTTCTCATGTACAGGTGAAAATCGGGTGTGTGAATTTAAAAGCAGTATTTTTTATTTTATGCAGAGTATATGTGCATTACATGGACCCTATACTCAAAGAATCTTCACACCCCAGATTTGTCTCCAGAATAAATTCTCATGAAATCATGTTGAAGGTAGGGTCTCTTTAGCCACCCTCTCAACTCTCTCTAGTAAATGATTTTATGACTTTGACAATGGCTTAATCTAAATTCATATCCAGAAACATAGTGTAAGGAATTATTTGTTTCAACTTCATTGACAAATTTCAACTCTCTTGTCATTTAAATGCGTCAATAAAGACACTTTGCAAATAGCAGCTAAGACCTGTGGAGTTGGAGATGGACCAGGCAGAGCCCAAGGTAATACCTGGCCAGAAAACCAGCACAGGGTCTGCTTGCCCCAACTCTGCTAAATATCTATTTGGATAAAAAGCCATCAGAAAAATATTTTTACCAAACAATAATACAAGGAACCCTAATGCAGTCAATGTTTCATTAAATGCATAAGAAAAGAAAACATATACCTTGGTGTCTGGTATCTTCACACTCTGCCTAGTGGAGGTTCCTAACTGTCAAGAAGAAAATGAAATTGTGAGACTAGTCTTTTTCTGCACATTTTAAGGCATGCCCTGGTTACTTAATGCAATAAGATTTCATATGTATGTGACTTGAAAGTCTTGCAAATTATACTTCTCATTTCAATAAAAGCAGTATAGTCTGTTGTTTGTGACTTCAGAGTGAGGGAGGTCTGGATTTGAACTCACCACTTGTTAATTATTTGACCCTGGGCAAGATACCTTTTATTTCTCTCTCTCAAGCAGCTGCCAGTGAAGAAAGACATCTGTCTCTCAGAATCATTGAAAGAATTAAATGAGATACTATAAGAAATACTTTACATAGTAATTAGCACTCATAAGTAAATAGCAATAAAAATAAAAGTGGAGGGAGGAGTCAAGATGGCAGTCTGTAGCCAGCTTTCTGAAGACGCTCCCATCCAGAAGGAGAGTTAAAGGACAGAAAATTAGCAAGAAAGCCAACAGTTTGGAACTGAGCCAAAAGAGAAGGTCGAAGAACACACATCAACCCCGCTGGAGTGACCTGGGACCCCAAGGATACAAATAAAAGGCACAGAACACATTGCCAAGTGGACGGGAGTCCCCTCCCCATGAGATCAGCTCACAGCATACTCCATACCTCCATACAAACAAGCAAGCAGAGTTCAGATGTCCTTCCACTCTACCCCATGGGAGAGACCCTCTAAAAACTGGACCTCCTTCCCCTACTAGGGTGCCATGGCACTCTCCTGCCAGGCACAAAACTGTATAAAACTGTATACATTCTCTACCCGCAAGCTTGAACTCCCAGCACTCCCCTCCACTCTCACCCTGAGGTCTGGAGGTCTGTCCCCCACAGAGTCCAGATTCTTGGACATTTTCTTGAGGGGTGTGGACAGGACACAGGCTGTTGCTGATCTGTGCTGTTTTTCCAGCTCAGGAGTGGTGAGAAGAAAGTGAGCCTAGAGGAGGCCGAACTGGAGAGGCAGTCCCCTGAGCCACTGAGTGGCAGCAGGAGCGATGGCTGTGGGCCTCACACCCCTGGAGATGTTTTGAGGAGATACTCCCACTCTCTCTGGGTGGCCAAGGGAAGCCAGCTTCTCTGGTGGCAGCCATCAGCAGAGTGGTCCTGCAGCAGAGGGGCAGGACTCGGGAGTGAAGGATATGCCTGAGGCGGTACCGGGACTGGCTGGGGTGGAGCACAGGGATATTCACGCTGAGAAAGCTTTGCTAAATATCAGCCACACCTGGCCCTCAGGGGATTACAGCTGAGACAAAGGGCTGAAGCTCACAGACTGAGTCAGGACTATTAGCAGCCCACCGTCTCTTCCACAGGGCAGAAATTCTGCGAACTTGTTCTGTTCTATCAGCAACATCAATCAGGTACAGGGCTGGAACTGAGTGAATCACCCCAGCCCCTATCAAGTACCCAGGTTGTCAGGCCTCACCTGCCCCCTGCCAACACTGACAGAAACTGGTGGACTGGCAGAGGAGCCACAGAGCCCCTTGTGACCTAGGCAGACGCAAACCTCTAGAGCATCTGCTCATTGGAGGGAACTGGATCACAGCCGTGCAGGGTTACCAGACATTGGGTGTGACAGAGGGGCAAGGTGGGGAAGGAGGCATCAACCTTCCCAGACTAATTTACTGGCTAGGGGGCCCTCCTGAGCTCACAGAGCCCGGGAGCGTGTTATACTAGAGCTGCCAGCAGACTTCTGCTACCTAGTCACCAGAGACTTTTCAACTCTTTGATCTGAGGTTGGTACTGGCTGACAATTGATTGGGACCTCTTCAACTGGGCTAATCACCCAAGGACTTTCCAACGTGGTACACTGGGTGTGTGGTAATGGGAAGGTTTGATTTTCCTTTTCCAAACGTCTATGGGGGGCATGGTGACCTAACTGCTGGTATTTCTCCATAGCTCAGATTCCAACACAGAGTAACTCATTCTCTAGGGAAAGACAGAGACCAGCTGAAAATAAAACAGAGCCACTTAATCCCACCACACCAAGAAGGCCCCCAGTTTCGCAGGCAGTAGCAAAGTACAGGGTGGCAAAACTCTAGGGGAAAAGGTACAAACACCAGTCCCAGCTTACAGGCAAAGGGCTGGTCACTCACTACTCCTAGAACCCCCAACCCAACTTATCCTTACCTACACATCCAGCCAAACGGTGCAAAATAAATATGAGACGGAATCAGCAGAAAAGCTCTGGAAACATGAACA
>CAUYRH010051672.1:0-14434 GCA_963574655.1 Perodicticus potto
GAGAAAGTCTCTTGAATGTTATCACAATCAGGTTGATGAAAATATCTTTGATTGTATCTGAAGCCCGTACACTGTACCCCATGACTGAATTATTGTACACAGATATGATTTAATAAAAAAGAAAAGATAAAAAAAAAAAAACAAAAATATGAAAGCTCATGCCTTTATTTTCTTTCGATTTTTTCCTTTAAAATAATTTTAGTATTTTTTCAACCTACAAAGACCTGAATATAATCCTTGATTTTTTTTTAATAATCTTTCTCAAGTTAAGTAACTGTGTGACAGGTTTTGGCTACTCTTTCAAGAAATATGAGAATGTGTTTCTGGATAAGCCAATGATTTGCACACAGCCCAGCAGCAGCCAGGACAGACACACCTTCTCCCTGGGGGAGTAGCTTTCCTGGGCGCTGCCTGACTGCTCTTTCACATCCCCCCTTTTCCTGCTTTTGGTCTTTGACTGCCCTGTCAGGGAGACTGTAAAAGCAAATTGATGTCTCACTCTTTTTTCTGCATTCCTTCTAGTCATTTCTTTTTACTGGGCGTATCTTTTGCTGACTATCTTTTTTCATTATTCCACAGAGAGATTTCCTGTAGAAAGCTAAATAACTTCCTTCTCCTGTATTTCCCTATGATATCATGTACTCTCATCCTCTATTTTCAAAGGTTGAATATTAGTTGAGAGAAAAGAACGATGCAGAAACAAAGGCACAAGCCTTAGGTTGTTTTTCAGAGCTTCAAAAAAAGAGCAAAATGGGCCACCGTGCCGCATTCTAAATAAGAAGAGACTAAGTAAATTGAGGGCCAAATTTTCTATAACCTATGTTAAAGAACAGCAATGTCATGTAACAATGGTAGAAGTTTTCTGATAATGTAGAATTCTTAGAATCGTGGATGTTCTGAATAGAGATAATTTAGTTACCAGTTTGTCTGTTTTCAATAGAAAATATTGCACAGAACATGTTTTGGGGATTCACAGCAAGTTATCCCGGAAACACCAAGAAGATTCATGGATTCATTCAGCAAATATTCATTGAGCAGCAACCCAGGTAACCAACAGTGAGACACACAGAGAGTCCTGGCCTTACAGAGCTTAGGCAGTAACTAATACAAATTTAAAAGTTGAGATATCAGTGTTATAAAGAAATACAAAGAAGAAAATGGGATAGAGACAAAAGGTGGGTTGAGTGTTAGATGGAGTTACAGGGGAGTCTTTTATGATGCAGCACTTTTTGTTCAGATTTCTACAAGGCAGCAGGCTGATTTAGGAAGAGGGCTCTTAATGACAAGAGAGATATCCCAACTCCTGGATGTCTCATCTCTGAAAAATTGATGTTTGTTCAGAAATGAGATATGTTTTCTCTTAAAATAAACAGAACAAATAGTTGGTAGCCTCCTGTGTTAACTAAAAAATCCTAGACAGTCACTAATTTAACCGAGTTGGCATTCTTTCCAGGGAGTAGTGAGTATTGAACACTCAGGACACAGACAATATCCAACCAAACGTGTCTTCTAGCACATCTGGAAAGAGGCAGCCGGGTTCAAGTCAAGTCGGAAACTCGTTCACACCATGATGTAAACACAAGCAACGTTCCTGATTGGATGAAGTGAGCAAGGAGGGAAACCGCCCATTGTGTCACCCTCAAGTTGGACGGACACACACTTTCCCTCCGGTGAACCCTTACGGGCATTCTAAGCTGTTTTCCAGGGAATACATTTGGCAGGTTGGGAAAGACTCGCCACAGTCGATTTTAGGACATATCACCCCTTCAGGATGAGCAGGTTGGTGGCAATCTGTGCAAAGCTGACATCTTAAGTGGCTTTCTTTCTCAGGCTGTGTGTCACACATCCGACTCTGTGGTCAGAGACTCTGCAGTCCTGTGACGTGAAGTGGTTTCCATTCTCATCATACCACCCTGGGACTTCTAGTTTGGGTGACCCGGAAGCAATTACCGCATTCTGAGATGTATTTAGCTACCACCTTCTCTACAATAGTGTTGTCGCAGTGAGGACTGTCCCCACTATGCAGATGTCAAAACTAAAAATGAGGGAAGATAAGCAGATGCCACGTACGCAGCCCAGAATAAAGAGGAACCAGGCAGGGGGCTGCCCTGGGACAAGCAGGGGCCCCGTACAGAGCGTGCCCCATGGCAAGCAGGTGCCACGTAGGCTATGTGCCCCAGGACGATCCAGAGCCATGGACAGGGCGTGCCCCAGGACCAGCAGGCACCGCATAGGCCACGTGCCCCAGGACGATCCAGAGCCACAGACAGGGCATGCCCCAGGGCCGGCAGGTGCCACGTAGGCCACGTGCCCCAGGACGACAGAGCCACAGACAGGGTGTGCCCCAAGACCAGCAGGCACCGCATAGGCCACGTGCCCCAGGACGATCCAGAGCCACGAACAGGGCGTGCCCCAGGGCCGGCAGGTGCCACGTAGGCCACGTGCCCCAAGACGATCCAGAGCCATGGACAGGGCGTGCCCCAGGACCAGCAGGCACCGCATAGGCCACGTGCCCCAGGACCAGCAGGTGCCACCTACGCAGTGTGCTCCAGAGCCTGATCTCTCCAGAGGGTACAGACGGACCCCTTCGTCAGTGGCTCTCAAATTTTGTCGTGTCTCAGAATCACCCTGAGGACTTGCAAACACAGACTGCTGAGCCCATCCTGGAGACCCTGGGTCTGCAGTTTGAGCTGCAGCCCACGAATCCGCCGTCCCAACAAGTTCCAGGCAACTCCACGTTGCTGTTCCAGGGACCCTACTTTGAGAATGCTGATGTATTCCACGCTAGGCCAGACACTCGCTTTTGCTTCTAGAAAGTCTGAAAGCTGGACTTTGAAGTTATCATACTCCTTTTTTTTAAACCTGGGGTTACCTGATAAGAATGAAAAAAAATTACAGTGATTCTGGAAACCATTTTCATCCTCTGGGAATTCTGCCATGAGGTGCAGGTGAAAGGACGAACAGAGGCTAAGTTTTTCACAGTGGGAAAGGAACAATTACTTCTTTTGGAATTATGGCATTAAGGGAGATAGCGCTGTCATACCACATATCCGGGAGCAGTGGCTTGTGGAGGGCACAGAACTTTCACGAGCAGTTTCGGACACTCAGCGGCACGAAGCCACTCTCAGGGAGCTCTCCCCACACCACCGTCCTAATGCAGAGAATTCGGAATGCATTAGAAAGCTCTTAGGATCTTTGAAGATGCATGGCCAAATACTTTCTGATTTGTAACCGTTGAAGTTAAGTAAAAATGAAAAGAAGAACAAGTCTGTTAGGTCTTTTTCCCCAAAACATCATTTCTAACATGCTCAGGTGCATTGTTCCCGCGAGGCTGGACGGTCTGATCAGGACGTAGCGTACAACCCTGCAAAGATCCGGGCGTCCGATACATTTTCTAATTGAACCGTTAGGAGTTCGTTACGCCGCCCTTAGATCTAGAGTTTAGCCAGTAACTTTGGAGAAATGGATTTTTCTTCGTACCCTCTGGATGGTTAGTTGTGACCTTTTCTGGACAGGGCCAAAGTTTTAGTTATCTTATGTCTTTCAGGGTGACGGGAAAGAAACAAGAAGAACAAATACCTCTTCTGTGTTTTGAGGGGAACAAGGCTCTTTATGGAGTTTCAGAGCATCACCCCGTGATCACAGCTACTAAGACCTAAAAAAGCTCTTGTCTTTGCAACTGTTTATAACTGTGGTTTTCAAACAATCTTGCTAATTTCTTACATCACATGTTAAAATAGTTGTCGAAGATGAATTGTGCGGTGTTGTGAAAACTAACATTATGTACCATCATTGTTTTATCTTCCTTACAAATATGCCATAGATTATAAATGCCAGTACCTTTCCATACCCACCAAAGCCTTTATGAAAACACTGGAAAAGCTCTTCTTCCACAGTCAGGAAGTGCACACTGTTGCATTTTCTTTTTGAATACCAAATTGCATTTTACCTTCCCCACAATAGTCTGTCATCATACTATATGCTTTTATTTTTGAAAATATTTTACTGACCATTCACAATTTTTCTTCACAAATATATACATGTATTTATATATGTTAACATACACACACACATACATATATAATATAAAATTTTCTTATGTCCCTAAGTTGCTGTTAATTTTTTCTTCCCAATTGATATAACATAATCATTATTAGTAGTAGTATAAAAATGATTAAAACAGTGTACCTAAAATCTTTGGTAAGTACTAAGCATAAAAGCAAAATTTTATTGGAAATCAATCTTTTAATAAAATGAGAAGAATGCACATGTACTTTTATGAAAGTATGTTTTTGACCATCTGGCACTCCAAAGAGGTTTACTCCTTGGGACAATGGCCTTAGACTGAAGGGATGGATTACCTAATACCACCAACTAATTGTTAGCTGTGTCATTTTAGGCAAGTTAATTGGCATCTCTGTGGTTAAGTTTTTTAATCAATATGGAAATAGTAACAGTACCTATCTCACAGAGTTATTTAGAATACTTCTTGAGTTAATTAAGAAAGTAATTAAAACAAAACCAAGTATTTATCACAGACACCACATTAAGTTTTAGCTATTATTATAAATAATGTTATTATGAAAATTGTAGCAAAATCTCACCTGGTTCCCGCCCTTTCCCCTTTACTCAGCTGGTTATTACTCTTCATTAATTAATACTCTTTCTTAAAGTTATTTTTATTTGGGAAGCATTCTCTCACTATATCCTTTGAAGGCTGTATTTTACATCATTGATCACATCTTTGTAATGGCAGGACTAAAAATTATTCCTTTTTGTAGAAACTGTATCTTATGAACACTTGCATCTTTTCTGCCTGTAGGAAGGAGGCACTCAATCAAAGTTATTTTACGTGTATTTAAATAACATGTCTACTAAAAGCAGCTGGTGTTACATAAATCAATATTAAGAAAACAGTGTGTTCTATTTTGGTGTCACAACCAGTTAAACAGAGGCATCGTATAACTCTTGATATATTATAAAGTATGCTTTAAAAATGATGGCTTCAGTGGCTTCTAATAGACAGGTTTCCACCAGGTGATGAAATTTCTGGAAGAAACAAAGAAGCTCTTTTCTTCACAGTTGGGTGGGAACTGACCTTGAGTCTCATGAGGCATGTGTTAGCTTTCCACTCTACCTTGAAGACAGGACATGAGGATTGTGGCTGGTAGTAGGTGAACTGGGCTGAAAGAACATTCACAGTCTAACTGAATAAAGAAGGATAGAAAAGTCAGAAGGACATTTCCAGCGTCTGGCATCATTCTGTAGCAACATCACTGATGTTTGATATCATAATAAGGTGATTTTGACATTTTCTTAGAATATGATTGATTAAGAAGACACAAACATTAATAACAATTATAGAGGATTAAACTATCATAATTAATTTTACTTAATTGATCTAAACTTTTTTTAAATTCAATTTAAAATGTCAATTATTATGTGCACATCATAGTCGCATATCTTTGTAGGGTAGAAGATATAATGTGATGTTTTGATAAAAGCATACAATGTGATGTAATCAAATCAGAGGAGGCGGGCTGTCCATCACTCAGGCAGCCATCATTTTGTTGTGTTAGGAATATTTCAATTCTACTCCTTTGGTTATTTTCAATTCTACTCTCTTGGTTATTTTAAGGTATACCATAACTTATTGTTGATTATAATCACTTTGTTATAATATCAAATATTGTTCATTCTATCTATCTAACCCTGTTTTTCTTCCATTTACTGTCCCCACTTTATCCTCCCTTCTCTGCTATTCCTCCCAGCCTCCGGTAGTCATTATTTCAGTCTTTGTCTCCATGTCATTTTGTTTGTTTGTTTGTTTTAGTATTTAGTGCCCACATATGAGTGAGAGGCTTCAAGATTTGGCTTTCTGTGCTAGGGTTATTTAAATTAACATAATATCCTCTGGTTCCATCCATGTTATTGCACATGGCAAGATTTCATTTTTATGGCTATATAATATTTTATTGTGTATATGTGCCACAGCATCTTTATCCATTCATCCACCGGTGCACACTTGGGGCCAGATCTTGGCTTTTATGCATAGTGCTCCAATAAACATGGAGTGTACTATCTTTCCAATATATCACATTCTCTTCTTTTTGATATATACCAAGCAGTAGGATTTCTGGGTCTATTTTTAGTTTTTTGAGGCACTTCTATACCGTTCTCCATAGAGGTTGCACTAATTAAAATTATCATCAACAGTGTGTGAGGGTTCCCTTTCTCCACCTACTCACCACCATTTGCCTTTTTAGTAAAGCCATTTTAACTGGAGTGAGATGTGCTTGTGTGATTACTACTGATGTTGAATATTTTTCTCAAATAACCTGTTGGTCATTTGTATGTGTTGTTTTGAGGTATGTCTGTTCAGATATTTTGCCCACTTTTTAATCTGATGATTTTGGTTTCTTCCTATTGGGTTGTTCCTCACATATTCTAATTATTGTATATGATATCTAATACGTAGTTAACATGTTTATGGATTACATAAGGTATTTTGTTGCATGAATAGAATGTGTGAGGCAACACTTCCCTGGATAATGACTTCCTTTAAGACTTCCTTTGTCTTAAATTTTAACAATTTTAACAATAGGATATGATTTCATGATTTTCTCTGTATTTACCCTTTTGGGGTTTATATAGCTTTGTAAATATTTATATTGAGATTTTTCACACTTTGGGGGAAAATTTCATCTATTACATCTTCAAATATCGGTTACATCTTATTTTTTATTTTCCCTCCTGTTCTCAGATTTCATTCACAGTTGCATTTGACCTTTTCCTATATTCCATTTGGCTCTTCCATTCCTTTCTGTACATTTCTTAGCTTTTGGTCCCATACCCAATGTGTGTATTTTCTTCTGATCCAGCCTTGGTTTACTATCGCTTCCTACAGGTGTGTCTAAACTCGACTTGGAACTACATATTGACATATTGGCATTTTTTATTGTTTTCCTTGTCAAATTTTTCTTATTTTGCTTGTTTTTTTAAATTTCTCCCTTAATATTCTATACTGGTCGGTTATCTTAAAGTTAGTGTAGGTTAACTGCAATATTGTGATGTCTTACGGCTCAATTTATCCACTCATTTTTATCTTTAGATTTGGGTCAATGCTTATCTTTTTATGCATAGCATTTTTATTAAATGACACATTGAGTCTAAAAATTAAAACAATTTAAAAATAAAACAATTAAAAACAATTTAAAAATCTAGATGATGTTATTTTCCACCAGAAGGGAGTAATACTTCTAATAATCAATTAGGATAGAGGAATCGGGAATATAATTTTGTTCCAAGTAAAGATTGAATTACTTGAAACTGGTCATGAATTTTTATGAGAACTAGCTTATTTAGGTTTGTTTTTATTCTTACATTGTGATTATTAGTGGATCCACAATAAAAGCCTGATGCGTTTACCAAGGCAAGTTTTCCTTGGAGAATTCTGAACTCACAGTCTTTTTTTCCACCTCCACCACAACCTCTGGAGACTGCAGAAGGCTCTAAGAATTTCAGCTGCTTCTTAAAATGGGCAAATACCTCAAGGACCAAAACATCATGAAAGTTAAGTCTCTCTTCTACAGGCTGATTTTTCCCCCTATAATATTTAGCTTTAATATCAGAGCTGCTTTGGTAGTGTTTTCCTGCCTTTAAACAGATTTTTGGAATTGCTTTTATAGCTTTTCTAGCTGTTGTTGGTGGAAAAGCTATTATAGAGCTAAAGATCAAAACTGAAAATAATCCTAGAAAGAAAATCTTAACATTGGCATGCAGGGATGGTTTGACTTCCTCTGCACCCATTTCCGTGTTCTGTGCTTCCTTCTCTTCCCTGATTGCTCAGCTAGGACTCCAGGAATGTGTGGAATAGAACTGCTGACTGTGGCCTCCTTGTCTGTTCTGGTGTTAGAGAGAATTCCCTGAACTTCCCCCCATTTGGTACAAGGTTAGCTGTAAGTTTACAGCATATGGCTTTTATTATTTTGAGGCATGTTCTTTCCTTATATGCTTAGTTTGTTGAGGGTTTTTTATTATAAAAGAGTGCTGGATTTTATCAAATACTGTTCTGTATCCATTGAGATGATCATATGTGTTTTTTTAACTACATATGAGGAAAATCATCTTTATTAATTTGCATATGTTGAACCATCCTTTTATCCATGAGATGAAACCCACTTGATGATTGTGAATTACCTTTATGGTGTGCAGTTTTCCAATATTTTACTGAAAAACGTTGCACCTATGTTCTTATCGAGAACTCTAGGGATACCAGACTACACTTTTCATTTTTTGTTGTGGTCTTCCTTGACTTTGGTATTAATATGATACTGGTTTTTTAGAATTAGCTGGAGAGGACTGCCTCCTCTGAATTATGAAACAGTTTCAGTAGGATAAAAAACTGAAGAATCCACCAAAAGACTCCTAGAATTAATAAATAGGTTCAAAAAAGTCTCAGGTTACAAAATTACTGGACATAAATCAGTAGCACCTTCATATACTATTAACAGTCAAGCTGGGATTCGAATCAAGAGCTCAATACCATTTACAATAGCTGCAAAGAATATATAATATGTAGGAATGTACTTACCCAAGGAGGTGAACAATTTCTACAAGGAGAACTACAAAACACTGATGAAACACACAAATAAATGGAAAACATCCCATGATGGTGTATTGGAGTAATCAAAATCAGTAAAATGTCCATGCTGACTAAAGCAATTTACAGATTCAATGAAATTCCCATCACAATACCAATACAATTATTTTTCACAGATTTAGAAAAAAAATTCTAAACATCATATGGACCCAAAACAGACCCTGACAGCCAAAGCAATCTGAAGCAAAAATAACAAATTTGGAGGCGTCATGTTACCTGACTTCAAATTATACTACAAAGTTGCAATAAACAAAACAGTCTGATACTATTATAAAAGTAGATGCGTGGACCGTTGGAACCAAATAGAGGACCCAGAAATAAAGCCACACAACAACAACCAATTAATTTTCAACAAAGCACACAGAAACATACACTGGGGAAAGGGTGACCTGTTTAATAAATGTCCTGAGAGAACTGAATAGCCACCTGCCAAAGGATGACACTGAATCCCTGTCTCCGATAGACAAAAAGTAACTCAGGATATCTAAAAGACTTAGATGTAAGATCAAAACCCACAGAAATTCTGGAAGAAAATATGGGAAATAATCTTCTGGAAATCATTGGTCTAGGCAAAGAATTTATGACTAAGACTTCAGAACACAGTAACAATAAAAGTAAATCAATGGGACTCAGCTAAAGAGTCTCTGTACAGAGTAAACAGGCAACTCACAGAATAAGAGAAAATATTCATAAACCATCTAACAAAGGACTAATTTCCAGAATACACAAAGAAATCAAAGAAATCATCAAGAAAAAACAGCCTCATAAAAAAGTGAGCAAAAGCATGAACAGATTTTTTTTCAGAGAGAGATAGACAAATGAATACACAGTTAACATTACTAATCTTCTGGGAAATGTGAATTAAAGCCAAAATGATACCACCTAACCCCTGTTAGAATGGCCATTATTATAAAGTCAAAATATAAGGGATGTTGGCACAGATATGGTAAAAAGGGTATGCTTATACAATGTTGTTAATAATGTAACGAGTGTATTCTTTTATGGAAAGCAATCTAAAAGTTCCCCAAATAACTAAAAGTAGACCTACTATTCAATCCAGAAATCTCACTCCGGGGAAACTACCCAAAGTAAAAAGAAGTCATTTTATAAAAACGACACCTGTACTCCAATGTCTATGGTAGCATGGTTAACAATTACAAAGATTTGGAATCAACCTAAGCACCCTTTAGCTGAGGAGGGAATAAAGAAAATGTGTGTGTGTACATGGAACTCTACTCTGCCATAGAAAGGAATGGGATCATGTCTTTGGCAACTTAGATGGAAGTAGAAACCATTATTCTAAGTGTAGTATCTCAATAATAGTAAAACAAACACCACATATTCTCACTTACAAGTGGCAGCAGGATGAGGGGTATATATAGCCATAAAGTGGTGGAATGAACATTGAAAACTAAGAAAGGGGAAAGCAAGACAGGAAAAAGGATAAAATTCCACCTTCCTGGGTAATGTCCACTACTCTGGTGACATGTACACTAAAAGCCCTCCCTTCAGCATGATGCAATTCACCCATGTAACAAAAACACTTGAATCCCCTTAATTTAGTAAAATTAATTAAATGGACTCTGACAGGTTAAAAAAAAAGCATGCACTCAAATGAATTTTTCCTCTATGCAGTGCAAACACGGGGATAGAAGCATGCAGCATGCAGGTAAGATTTTGGAAATCCACGTCCATCTCTGCCACTTATTAAGAATTTACCAAACTCACAGTCCTCTGACTTCATATAAGACTTTTTCAAGTGACTATTTTGTATTTTACTATCATAATCTTAGAAATTTCTGAAGGATTCTATCAGGTGTCCTTATTGCAAATAGGCAAAGATGTTGTTTAAACAGAAATCAATGTATACTTAAACATTGGCACTGTTCAAGTTAGCTGTGTGAGAGCTGTATACAAATAATTTAGACTTTTATGTCAATTTCCACTGTTTTTATTCCTTTTTAGTTTATTGTATATGATCTTACTTTTGTAAAAGAATGTGTAAGCAAATAATGACATAAGAACATGATTAATCCAGTATAAAAATGTGTTAAATCCTAATTTTACTGAGACCTAAATTTTAGAAGTGGTGAGTAGAGTTTTGATCAATATGTCTAGGAAAATCACTGGCTGTCAGTCACTGAGTACCAATTCATGGAAAAGGATGCCAAGTAATTTAAACAATGTATTCAGTTAGCATTAGGAAAATAGGAATTGATAACTATGTCCAGAAAATTTTATACCAAATGATGTAATGTTTGTTAGTCTGGCAATGCTTCAGAGACAATTACATAATGCAAATTAGATGTTATGTAATGAAATAAGAGAAAGTAAAGATGATTTGTTTTTAGGAAATCAAATGAATTAGAACAAATACATTCCTTATTGAAACTGTACACACACAAAAATAAGTAAAAATTTAGAAAATGTAAGTTTATCATGCACATTTCTATGGTTGATTGCTTCAATTGTAAATTATTTTCCTCAGTAAAAGGGGGATTCTTTTTATATAAAAGTTCTTTTGGTATGTATAAATAATTGCTTAAATATTTATTTGCTAATTGCTTGACCAGGTGAACATGAAGAAGAAGAAGCCTAAATTATTGACCTTATAATAATTTTTACATAACAGCAAATTACATATAATTTAATAGATGAATCTAGTAACCAAAGCCATAATACTTCCCTCCACCAACTCCACCCTTTTCCACCCATATGACTTTTGTCATTGGCACCCCTTCACTACACTGTGTTCTTATTCTCAAAATGGACTGCTCTACATAAGAACCCCTCTTTTTTATGTCCGCTGGTCGGCAACTTAGATGTCCCCTGGAATGTGTGGTATGAAAGTTAGTACTAAAATCTTGCTATAAAATATTATTTGACTATTACTTTTTAATTCTGGGTGAGGAAAAAAGAAAACATATTGAGGTTTTCTGCTTAAAGAACTTACCAGGTGAAATACGAATAAAATGTATATGATATACATTCAATGCAAGCAACTGAACAGTTTTAAAACAGATGATAGTGTGGTTTCTGCGTATTTGGTGAACTCCTATAATTCAGTACCTGGTCAACCTCTCCTGAAAGTGTGGTTATACAGACAAGTTATAGGTAACACAAAGCTTTTGTTAATTCTTTACAATATGGTATGTCATCTCTCAGTCATCCCATAGTCAAAGTTCAAACTTGTGGTTTATACCCAAATAAAGCCTTAAATGATCCCTCAGCATTGAAGTCAGTGTAATAGTTACTTTTTTTGTTTCTTTTTTTTTTTTTTTTTTTGAGACAGAGTCTCACTATGTCGCCCTTGGTAGAGTGCTGTGGCGTCTCTGCTCACATCAACCTCCAACTCTTGGGCTTAGGCGATTGTCTTGCCTCAACCCTCCAAGTAGCTGGGACTACAGGTGCCCGCCACAAGACCCGGCTACTTTGTGTTGCAGTTGTCATTGTTGTTTAGCAGGCCTAGGATCGGATTCAAACCTGCCACCCTCGGTGTATGTGTCTGGCACTGTAACCACTGTGCTATGGGTGCCAAGCCACTAGTTCATTTGAATTAAAGGCATTTGAGTTCAGGTATACAGCTGAACATCAACCTGAAAAGTAAGTTGAGAGTTGCAGTAAATACATATGGAAATTGCATACATAAGTTAAAGATACTTGGAAAAATAACAGAAAATCGGTCCATGTGCTCATTTTATTTAAACTAATATTTTTTCAGTGGAGCAATTTATTACAGAATTATAAAACAAAGTATTATAATATATGAAATAAGACATTTATGTTTATTTTTAAAACATTTATGTTCATTTTAAAGACAGATTTCTAAGCTGGGTTCTAACCATGACATCTATGTATTGTTTTGATTTTTCTTACAAAGCACATTAATTTTGGTTTATTTTTTTTTTCTGGAGAAATTTAATTCTACCTGCTTCCACTGAGCACATACATGTCAAGAACGATGAATGTACTATGTGCGCAAAATGAGACACGCAGAAACGAATCCACAGACGTGAATACTTTTAGTAATTTTGGTTATATCACCTAATTTCAAAAATTAGCATTTGTTGCAGAGCGCCTGAGGTTTTATAGAGAGAACCTGTAAGTTCCCCTGTCAAGGGTCCCCCAGGACACCCATGGATGTGATGAGGCTTTGGGAAGACTCAAGAACTCCTAGTTAGGATCAAATGGCAGGTCTACATTTAGATCCCTGAGTGTTCTCCAAACTTCCTTCCAAAAGGAATGTACTAGCTTGCATTCCCACCAGCAGTGCAGAAGTGTTCCCTTTTCTCCACATCCACACCAACATCTGTAGTTTTGGGATTTTGTGATGTGGGCTACTCTTACTGGAGTTAGATCTAAGAGTGGTTTTGGTTTACATTTCTCTGATGATTAAAGATGATGAGCATTTTTTCATGTGTCTGTAGACCATGTGCCTGTCTTCTTCAGAGAAGCTTCTGTTCATGTCTCTTGCCCACAAAGAAATGGGATCACTTGTTTTTTTCTTAGTCATAAGTTTGAGTTCTCTATGGATTCTGATTATTAGACCTTTGTCGGAAATATAACTTGCAAAAACCCTCTGCCATTCTGGGGGTTGTCTATTTGCTTTACTTAGTGTGTTCTTGGCAGTGCAGAAGCTTTTAAATTTGATCAGATCTCAGTAATTTATTTTTGATACTGCATCAATTGCCCGGGGTGTCCTCCTCATAAGGTATTCTCCCAGGACAATTTCTTCAAGTGTTTCCCCTGCACTCTCTTTAAGAATTTTTATAGTTTCATGTCTTAAGTTTCAGTCCTTTAACCAGTGAGAGTCAATTTTTGTTTAAGTAGAAAGGTGTTGGTCCAGTTTTAGTCTTCTACAAGTCACCAGCCAATTCACCCAGCACCATTTGTTGAATAGGGAATCTTTCCCCTGATATATATTTTTGATAGGCTTATCAAAGATCAAATGACAAAAAGTGTCTGGGTTCACCTCTTGGTCTTGAATTCTGTTCCATACATCTACTTCTCTATTTTTGTGCCAGTACCATGCTGTTTTAATCACTATCGATTTATAGTATAGTCTGAAGTCTGGAAGTGTGATTCCTCTTGATTTGTTTTTATTTCTGAGTAATGTCTTAGCTATTCAAGGTTTTTTATGTTTCCATTTAAAATGAAGTACTAATTTTTCCAGGTCTTTAAAGTATGACAGAGGTGCTTTAATGGGGATTGCATTAAATCTGTAGATTGCTTTAGGTAGTATAGACATTTTAAACAATGTTGATTCTTCCCAGCCATGAGCATGGTATATTTTTCCATTTGTTAACATCTTCAGGTATTTCTTTTCTCAGAGTTTTCTAGGTCTCTTTATAGAGATCTTTCAAGTCCTTAGTTAGATACACTCCCAGATATTTCATCTTCTTTGGCACTATTGTAAAGGGAATAGAGTCCTTGATTGTTTTCTCCCCTTGACTATTGTTGGTATATATAAAGGCTACAGATTGGTGAGTGTTAATTTTGTATCCTGAGGTGTTGCTGTATTCCTTGATCACTTCTAGGAGTTTTGTAGTTGTTTCCCTGGAATTTTCCAGATATACAATCATATCGTCTGCAAAGAGTGACAGTTTGATCTCCTCTGGTCCTATTTGGATCACCTTGATTGCCTCCTATTGCCTGATTGCAGTGGCTAAGACTTCCATTACAATGTTAAAAAGCAGTGGAGACAGTGGACATCCTTGTCTGGTTCCTGATCTAAGTGTAAATGATTTCAATTGTACTCCATTCAATACGATA
>CAUYRH010051677.1:0-26906 GCA_963574655.1 Perodicticus potto
GGAATAATTTCTATTCTTTAAATTTCCTGAGGTTAGACTTGTGACCTAAGATGTGATCAATTCTGGAGTATGTTCCATGGACTCATGAGAAGAATGTGTATTCAGTTTTGTTAGGATGAAATGTTCTGTAGATGTCTGTTAAATGCAAATGTTGAATGGTTAAGTGTAAATCTAAAATTGGAGGATCTATCCAACACTCCCAAAGGAGTATTAAAATCTCTGACTCTGATGGAGCTGGAGGAAATCAAGTTGCTCATGTCTGTTAGAGTCTATCTTATAAATTGAGGCACATTCTGGTTGGGTGCATAAATATTAATAATTGAAATCTCATCATATTGATTATCACCCTTAGCAAATATGAAGTGATAATCATTATCCTTCCTTACTTTGTTGGTTTAAAGCCTATTGTACCTGTGAATAAAATTGCAACACCTGCTTTTTTTCTGATTTCCATTTGCTGGAAATATAGATGACCATCACTTCACTCTGAATATATATTTATCTTGTAAGGTATGATGAGATTCTTGTTTTCAACAGATATCTGGCCTGAGTTCTTATACCCAGTCAGCCAACCTATGGCTCTTTAGAGGATAATTTAAGCCATTCACATTAATTGAGAATATTGATAAGCCTAGTAGAATTTTGGGTATTGAGTTTGTTGAAAGTCCAGTGGACGTTTTTAATCCTTTTGCCACTGTGGAAGTTGGAGTCTGATCAAAAGTTTCTGAGTGAGTTTACTTTTGTGGTGAAGAATTGCACTGGTCATAATGGAGTATAGGTCTGAGAATATCCTGGAAAGCTGGTTTAGTTATGGCAAATTTCTTCAACATGTGAAAGTCATTAAAGTATTTAATTTCTCCATCATAAATGAAACTCAGTTTCCCTGGATACAGGATCCTGGGTTGAAAGTTATTTTGTTTTAGAAGATTAAAAGTCAATGACCACCCTTTTCCAGCTTGAAAGTTTTGATCAGAGAGATCTGCAGTCATTCTAATATTCTTCCCCTTGTAGGTTATAGTTTTCTTATGTCTGGCTGCTTTCAGAATTTTCTCCTTCATATTAACTTTAGTGAAGTTAATTATGTGTCTGAGGGTTGTCTTAATCAGGTTGAGTCATGCTGGGATTCTGAAACTGTCTGGTATCTGGTATCTCCTGGAGTAGTGATTAACCAGTACTTTGCTCAAGAGCTGTGACTGGTGTCTGTACTTTCCCCCCCTGTAGCTTTGCAAAGGACCTGTACAGTGCTCCAGCCTGAGTCACTGGGGACTTACTTGGTATGGTGGGGCTAAGTGGCTCTGTCTTGTTTTCAGCTGGTCTCTGTCCTACCCTAGTGAATTAGTTACTCTGGGTTGAAGACTAAGCTGTGGAGAAATACCAGCAATTAAATCACCCCACCCCCCACAGGTAACAACTGGAAAAGGAAAATCAAACCTTCCCACAATCACACACCCAGGGTACCACTTTGGATAGTCTTCGGGTGATTGGTCCAGTCTGAGAGACCTAAATCAATTGTCCTAGATAGCACCTGCTCTCAAGTGAGGGAGTTCAAAAGGTCTCTGGCAATTAGATAGCAGGGGTCTGCTGGCAGCACAAGTATGACTTCTTCTGGTGCTCTGTGGAGTCAGAAGGACCCCCCCACCCCAGAAAATGAATTAGTCTGGGAAAGTTGATGCCTCCTTCCCCACCTTGCACCTCTGTCACACCCAGTCACTGGTAACGGTGCAGGGCTATGACCCAGTTCCCTCCAATGAGCAGATGCTCCAGCCTGCCTGAGTCACAGAGAGATCTTGTGTTTCCTTGGCCAGGTCTCCACACTCTGCCACCATCTGGCAGGGGAAGCTGAGGCCTGACAACATTGGGTGGTTAATGGAAGCTGGGGTGGCCCCACCCCAATTGATGTTGCTGACACTTATATTTGTGCAGAATTTGTGATTCTGTCCTCGCGATATAACCCTGTGGATCCGGTGCTGTTTGAGTTCACAGAAAATGTGACTCAGCCCTGGTCTGTGCCATTGCCCAGAGCTGGCATTTCTGTTTCCACTGCAGTCTCTGTTGGGGCAAGTGTGACTCACACTTGGCTTGGAGTTGCAGCCTCAGCCTGGCTGCCTTCGTCCCAGCTATGATCCCGAGAGCTGGGTGTTTCTTAGGCTCACTAAAGCAGTCCTCTGGCTCAGCACCACCCTGGCAGTATGCTGTCTCTGTGCACTCATCTTCAATTCTTCATCCTGCCATGCCCTGCTCAGGCCACTACTGCCTCAGGCATACCCTTTGCTCATGGGGTCTGTGTTCCCATCCCACATCTATTCCATTAGTGTCTGCCACCAGAGAAGATGTCCAGCTTTCTCCTTTTGCCCAGAGAGACAGGGAGTGTCCTTCCAAAATATCCCCAGGGGTGTGAGCCCTATTGTTCCTGCTGGTGCCGCTGCTGCTCTGTGCTGGAGGGCAATGCCTCTCCCTTTCCCATACGGTTCCTTCAGTTCACCATTTTCTCCTTACCCCTGCACCACAGATCAGCACAGACCTGCAATAGCCCACACCTTGTCCATACCTCTCGAGAAAATGCCCAAGAATCTGGACTCCACGGGGGACAGGCTTCTAGATCTCGGGGTGAGAGCGGAGGGGAGTACTGGGAGTTCAGAATTGCAGGTAGAGAATATATACAGTTTTATACAGTTTTATGCCTGGCAGGAGAGTGCATGGTACCCTAGTAGGGGAAGGAGGTCCAGTTTTTAGAGGGATCTCCCATGAGATAAAATGGGAGAACATATGAAATCTGCTTACTTGTTTGTAGAAAGTATACTACAAGCTGTTCTCATGGGGGAGGGTACTCCCATCCACTTGTCAAAGGATTTCGTACCTTTTATTTGTATCCTTGGGGTTGCAGCTTGCCTCAGCAGGGTTGATGTGCATTCTTCAAACTTCTCTCTTGGCTCAGCTCCAAACCATCATCTTGTTTGCTAAACTTTTGTCCTTTAACTCTCCTTCTGGATGGGAGCCTCTGTGGAAAGCTGGCTCCAGTCGGCCATCTTGTCTTCACCCCCTAGAATTTATTTTTCTAAGACAACTTCAGTGCAAATAACTAATTTCATTGAAAAGAATAATAGAAATGTTAGGCCCATATACTTTTCAAACAAAGTAGCATTAAACTATGTGAATATAAAATATATTATCCTGCAAAGTCAAACAGTCCTGAAAGTATGACAATTAATCCTCAAAAACAGCTTGATCAAAGGAGCATGGGGAAATTACACATAAAAATACAGAATGAACAACTATCATGGTATTTTCTTCTCTCAGAGTAATCCCCATATTCTATTCACATATTTTAAGCATTAGTTTTAGCAGATAAGTAAGTTTTTAAAAAATATAGAAAGTAGAAGGCAAACTGCCAGAGTTCTTACATTTTATTTATTTCATAAAAGAAAAGAAGTTATAAACAATCGTTGCTGCTGAGTTCATAATTCAGCTTTTAAGCATGGATTGTGTGAAATTATGGTGAAATAATGGATTAATACAGATAATGGGTATAAATCAGGTGATTTCTAGCTTTTTGAGCTTCAATGCTCAGATGGTCTTTATGGTAATTGTGGTTTATAAATTCTCTTTTACGAAGTTATAATGGAAATATTGCAGTTGTGATGGTCTTGTATACAAAATGAATTATTCTGACACCAGCTACTTTTTGCCTGGGAATTTTACTATGAACAGTGCAGAAAAATGTTGTCTTAACAAAGTAGTATGTAAATTGTTTTGAAAATATATAATACCCTAAACATTATAAAGATACTTTGTCCTAATTCTTGCCTTACAACTAATGAATAGCCTGCAGTTTTTTGCTATAATTGTTCATATTTGGACACTCACTGTTCATGTTCTAGAAAGTGAGTTAACTGCATCTACACATTGTTTTCCTACTAGTTTGGAGAGGTAAATGTAAAGAAAGTACTTTCTCTTTTTCCATGTTAGAGCTGACAGCCATGTCTGGGTACCTATCCATACACATCCAATAACTTCTATTATTATGGATAATATTGTGAAGTAGATAACACATAAAAATAAGAATATATAAACTCTAGGTTGTCTCTGTCACTAATTTACTTTGTGTTTATGAATATTTCAATTTGAGGAGGCCTCAGTTATTCTATCAGTAAAACATAAATAATTATAATTATTCCATATGTCTCAGGCATCAAATTTATGAAAATTATTCAATCTATGTACACATATTTTAAGTGGACAATATGTCATTTAAACTTGATTGACAATATCTTTAGACTCTGTGTCCTCAGTCAGAAATGTATATCTTAACAAGAGTGGACACAGATTAGTAGAAATAGCACAGGTCTTAGAATTGGACAGATCTGAATTTGTATCCTTGCTCCATTATTTACTAGCTGCGAACTAGCAGGCAAGTTACTCAAGCTTATGAAATAAAACTGAAAAATAAAACCTGTATCTTCTTATGAGTTTTGGGTTTTAGAGTTTATGTGTAATGTACCTAAATTATAGTAGTCAAGTGATGTTTGACTTCTGTAATTACAAGGTGTGCTCAAATGTGACTTGTATTCATCTTTTGTTATCAGTATATATTGAGTATTACAATTTTAATACAGTTTTTTTCTTTTCTCACTTTTTAGCATCCTCTGTATACGTATGTGCAATTGTTCAAGCCATAGTTCTTTTTCCTGTGTGATGCCAGAGAGCATTTCAGGCTGGAAATTGAATGGCGAATGTCCACATCATCACTTCATTTTACTCTAAGCTTGAGGTGTGGTATAGAGGCAGCAATGTAGGGATTTTATCTCTGCATAATATCTGGATACCTTTGGACAAGATCTTTAAGATTTTTATTTTTTTATCTGTCAAATTAGATAATAATATAAACTTCCAAGGGATTTAAAGAAAAGATTTTCTTTTTTTTTTTCTATCTTCCTTGCTTCCCTTCCTTCCTTTCCTTCTTTTCCTTCCCCAACTTTCTTCCTTCCTTCCTTCCTTCCTTCCTTCCTTCCTCTTTCTTTCTTTCCTTCTTTCCTCCCTTCCTCCCGTCTTTCCTTCCTTCCTTTTCTCTCTCTCCTTACATATATATCACTTGAAACTGTCTATATACCAGGGTAATAAGCACAATTTTAAAATTATTCTCCTTTTAAAATTGCACTTATTACCCCAGAACAGGCATTTAAATTGCTGACATGAGATTTGTTCTTGTGACTACAAAGTTTTTCTCCTTTTCTAGCTCAGGCCTAGAAGCTGGCATGGATATTATAGAACAGTACTGACTTTTTCCCTTGTTTTGTTTTCTTCTTTCTTCTGTCCTAGTTTCACAGCCATCTCCTGCCTACTAATCAGTGTTTTTGACCTCACTAGGTTGAGCTTACGGAAAGACAAAATTAGGAGAAAAAGCACCATATTATACAACTGTTTCTTTGGGGGCTAATGCACAGTTGCTGATTTTTTTCTGTCATGTGTACATTACTTTTTTTTTTTTTTTTAATTTTGAGATCCTTCCATGGTTTCTCTTGTCCAGAAAAATGTCTCTTTTATGATGGCCATTTTCCCTCTCTTTATATCAGCTTGTGTTGCAGCCCTCCCCACCACACAGATGATTCCCATGGGGATCCTTTCATTCTCCAGAAAAGTAATCTTTTCCAGGATGATCTTCAAACTTTAAAGTTACTCCGGTTGGGGATGGTTGGGGTATAAGATACATACAGTCCACCAATAACTATTCCCCCAAATTCACTTTCCCTTGGCCTCTTTACTTTCCAGACTCTTCACACCTTAGTTTGCAGAGAGAAGGACATCTTCAGAACTTCAGGACTGACTCTCCAAAGGATTTCTCTTCTCCCCTCTTGAATAGAGTGGTAAAAATGTGATCTAAAGTTGGCAGAGCCAGTTTCACAATTGAGTGGCATGGTTTGCATGTAATCTCTTACTGATCTGGAAAACATTTTATGTCTATTGCATTGCTCTCATATTTGGTGTTATTATTGGCTAAGGAAGAGTAATCTCATTTAAACATTTGTAAGAAACATTGAATATTGCAATTCAAATTAAAGTTTGCTGTTTCATGCCCAGATATATCACTGTTCTTTATTTATAAGAAACAAAATACCAACATCTATGAAAGAGAAAAAGCATTAAGCAGTAATTTATAATTTTACAATTTTGGCCTCACCAAAAAAATTCTGAAGATGAAATTATATTGCATTGTCCAATATAATTGCTAATTGGCAATATTAACAGTTCTGAGACACTACAATTAGTAGATCAGTTACATTTTTATTATTTATGAAAGAATTTTTCATGCAAGGTAAAACTGGAATAGACAAATCAATATAACAGATAAAATTATAGGATTAGTCCATGGACTTTTTTTCTTAAGACCAAGGGATTTCTCCTTGATTACACAGAAGTTTTAATACTAGCAGAGTCTTATGAGAGTGCATAACTATAAGTAATCTCTGAAGAGCTACTGAATTTCAGGTTACAGGAAAATTTAATGTATGCCTTTAAATTTTTAAGTGTTATGAAGTATTTCTCTCTAAAAATATCCAAAAGTGTTCTTTGCTATGATTGGCTATGCCATGAAGAAATATTGCAAACATTTCTATAATGTAGATGTGGTCATGGAAACTTTATGCTTATATAAAATATCTTCCTGAAAGGATGAATTCCTTTAGAAAACCAACTGACTAACCAAGCAAATAAATAAGCAACAGACAAACAAACAAACAAAAAATCAGACAATAAAAGGCATTAATGTACTTTTAGGTCCTTAAATAGTGTTCCAAGAACTATGAAGACAGACAAAGAAGACTTGATGCCTACACTTGTGGAATTCACAGATTAGTCAAGGATGATGGGGGTAAATCTAATTACACAATCAAAGTGCCAGAGATGTTCACAGGGGTCACAACAGAAGAGTAGGAGCTGGAATTTCAGTTCAACTATATATTAGAATTTGGTTGATAGAATGGTCATCATGGCAAAGAGGCAATCTAAAGGGTTGAGGTGAGACTAGCTAATTCAGTCTTCTTAAGGAGTTTAGACCTTACTAGGCAGTCAATTAAGAATTCTAAGTTAGGGGGTGGTGCCTGTGGCTCAGTGAGTAGAGTGCCAGCCCCATATAATAAGGGTGGCGGGTTCCAACTCTGACCCAGCCAAACTGCAACAAAAAAATAGCTGGGCGTTGTGGCGGATGCCTGTAGTCACAGCTACGTGGGAGGCTGAGGCAAGAGAATTGCCTAAGCCCAAGAGCTGGGGGTTGCTATGAGCTGTGATGCCACGGCACTCTACCGAGGGTGACAAAGTGAGACTGTCAAAAAAAAAAAAGAATTTCTAAGTTAGATGAGAATCATATGTGTCTTGAATTCCTTTATAGATTTCAACTCTCTTGAGATAGCGTCTCAAAAAAGAGGTTGCTAGAACAGTCTCAAACTCCTTCTTTAAGCAATCCTCCTGCCTCAGCTTTCCAAATAGCCGAGAATACAGGCACCTGCCACAATTCCCACCTAATTTTTCTATCTTCAGTAGACAAAAGGGTCTTGCTCTTGTTCTTGCTCAGGATGGCCTTGAACTCCTGACCTCAATCAACCCTTCTGCCTCCGCCTCCCAGAGTGCTAGCATTACAGACATGAGCCACTGCACCTGGCCTACATATGGTCTTTTAAATATTTTTGTTCCATGACCTTATAACATGTTTTACATTTCATGGCGACATTTGTTGAATAATTGCAAAAAATCTGATTACAAAATGACCCACTAACTCATATTGCAATTTTTTCCAAAAGTTAATTTTGTTAATTTTCTTCATGGTCAGCAAGTAGTAAAGTATCAACTAAAACACATGTACAAGTCATCTATGGAAGGAAAAAGAATGAATCTAACTCCTGGTGTGTGGGTGAGAAGGAAGGGAGGTTAATTGGGACAAGATTGTTTGTGTTTTAAACAAAAACTCTTAGTCAGCGAGGGAATTTGCTAATTTACGTGACTAAATCCAGGGTTTATTTGGAAATGTTAATAGCAGTGTATCTAAATTTTGTTTTGAGAACATTTAGTGGAGAAAATGTGAAAGTAATTTCTGTAATTGACAAAATTTATGTGCTAATAGTGGAACATTACCTATGAAATTCAAGGTTGAAAATAGAATTGTGTGCTTATTTCTTCCAAGATTAAAAACAACCATTAAATACAGCTTTACATGCAAGAAAAGAAAGAGAAATTCCAAATTTCTTTATAAATGCTTTACCATTTATAATACATTGTTATATTAAAAAATCTAATCTAATTTTATCTCATTCTGAGCATAAAGCTTTGGAAATAGTTTTAGTAAATAAAAACATGAACAGGATTCATTTTTATTGTGGCTTTGTGACTGCCCAAAGATGTCATTATCACCATTATTAGGGGTTGTCCTTCTAGAATTTCTCACCCTTAAAATGTTGGAGTTCCAGATGAAACACTGGAAGATAATGCGAGAGATTTAATGAATAAAAGCAGAAATGATGGAACAGCATTATACAGGGTAGCCACAAAGTTCATGTGCAATTTAAAAGAGTGTGCAAGTTAAAATTACACATGAACTTTATGGCTATGCTGTATATATGTGAGTATGCCTGGATTGCAACGTATGCCCGGATTGTCCCCAATGTACCCTCTGCAGATTCAGACCCTCAATGTTCAGCTTTCCCCTATTGTGGACTGAACTGTGTTCCCACCCCATGGAGGTATGTTGAAGTCCTAATTACCAAATGAAAGAGAAATTTAGAGATGTGAGGACATGCAAGAAAGAATGCCACACGATGAAGGGGGAGGAGATTGGAGTGACAGAACTATAAGCCAAGGAATATCACAGCCTGGTGGTGACCTCCAGTAGGCAGGAAGAAGCAAAGGATGTTTCCCTAGATCCATCAGAGGGAGTATGTTCCTGGTAGTACTCTGATTTCAAATGTTTAGCCTGCAGAACTATGAGACAATAAATTTCTGTTGTTTTCGTCCATTGAGTATGTAGTTATTTGTTACTGAAACCCTAGAAAGCTGAACCTTCATGAGATTTTGTTCCTCTTCCTTACAACCATTTCAAAATTTAAGTGAGTGAATTCATGTGCAATTAGTTTTAAATGTCTTTCTTGCCTGCTGGACTGTAAGCAAAATATTTTCTGGATAGGGACCATGTGTTTACCTATCTATCTTCAGTCCTACCATATTGCCTGGAATAAATTCACTCAATAGATATTTGTTAAAATCAGAAATGAATTTATCTTCCATGTTCCTTCTTCAATGAATATAATATATACTAATGGTATGTAAGTTAGAAATCTTCTGGTTGCATGTAATGGAAAACAAAACATAAACAGGTAAAACAAACAAATGAACAAACGAGTTAAACAGTGAGTTTATATCTTAAAAGTCTAACAGTATAGTCAGCTCTGGATGAGACTTCATTCAGCTGTTTAAACAGTATCACTAAAATGTGGAATCTCTCTGTCTCTCTGTTCTGCCTCCACTTATGCCAGACTGATCCATGGAATTACATGATAACGTCCTCGCTGGTCAGAGTGCCAAAGACTCTACTAAAAAATATCAGATATGATGAACAAATTGAGGACAACTGCATGATATAAAATAAACACCCAAAAGTCAGTAGCATTTCTAGAGAACAATAATGAACTATCTTGAAAGAAAGGTAAGAAAATAATCTCAGTTACAACAGTAACAAAAATTAGACACTCAGTGTAAAAATAGCAAAGAGGTAACAGATCTGTATGCTGAAAACAAGTAAATGGATGGATAACCTGTGTTAATGGATTGGAAAAATTAATTTTGTAAAAATGTCTAGACTACCAAAAGTGGCCTACTGATTCAACACAATCCTTATTAAAATTACAATGTTATTTTTACCAGAGATTAAAAAAATTGTTAAATTCACATGAACTGCAATGGAACACAAATAGCTAAAATAGTCTTGAACAAAAAGAGCAAAACTGAAGGTATCACACTCCTTGATTTCAATACATAATATAAAGTGGCTTCATCCAAAACAGTATGCTATTGACATCTGTACAAACAATACTGACCAATGGAACAGCATAGCAAACCCATAAATAAACACATGCAGTTATGGTCGGTCAATTGATCTTTGATAATGGTGCCAAAAATACACAATAAGGAAAAGACATTCTTTTTAATAAATGGTGCTGGGAAAACTGGATATTCACATACAGAACAATGAAATTATGCTCTTACCTTATGCTATATAAAAAATTAACTCACAGTGGCTTTGAGATTTTAATATAAGACTTGAAACTGTTAAAATATTGGAAGAAAACATAAGTGAAAAATTCCATGACATTGGGCAACAATTTCTTTGGATAGGACCCTGAAAGCACAGGCAACAAACACAAATAGACAAATGATTGGCATCAAACTCGAAAGCTTCTGCAAAGCAAAGAAAACAATTAACAAAGTTAAGAGACAGACCACAGAATGGGAGAAAATATTTGTAAGCCATCTATCTAACAAGCGTTTAATACCAAAATTATATAAAGAATTCAAATAATTCAATGGTAAGGAAAAAATAACACAATGGACAGAAGACCCAAACAAACATTTCACAAAAGAAGGTATACAAATGTTCAATAGGTACATGAAAAAATTCTCAGCATTACCAATCATTAGGGAAATGCAAATTAAAACTACAATGAGATATCACTTCACACCTGTGAGAATGGATTTTATGGATCAAAAATATAAACAATAAGTATTAGAGAGGCTATGGAGAACAGGGAACCCTTGCACAATGTAAACAAGTATATCCAGGATGGAAAATCATATGGCGTTTTCTCAAAAATCTAAAACTAGAACTACCGTATGATCCAGTACTCTCTTTCTGAATATATATTCAAGAGAACTGAAATCCGTATGTGGAAGGGATATCTCATTTCCACTGCAGCATTTTTCTGTAGGCAAGATAATGGAATCAACCCAGGAGTCTATTAATGAATAAATAAAGAAAATGTAGTGTGTGTGTGTGTGTGTGTGTGTGTGTGTGTGTGTGTGTCTGTATACATGTATATATATGCAATGGAATACCACTTAGCCTTAAAAACGAGGAAAATCCTGTTGTTTAACATGGATGAATCTGGAGGACATTATGCTAATTGAAACAAGCAAGGAACAGAAAGGCATATACCTCATGATCTCATTTGTATGGGAAATATAATGAAGTTGAACGCATAGAAGTAGAAAGAGATTGGTGGTTACTAAAGTCTACAGTGGCAGAGGGTGTGGGTGAAAGGAAGGGAGTAGGAATTATTGGTCAAAGGTTACAATATTTCATATAGACAGGAGGAATAAGTTTTGAGAGCTACTGAATAGCCTGGTGACTATAACCAATAATGTATTGCAGACTCCAAAATAACTAAAAGACTAAATTTTACATGCCTCACCATAACAAATGGTAGGTAAGTGAGGTGATGGATGTGTGAATAGCCTGATTTAATCATCCCACATTGTACACATGCATCACATTGTATCCCATAAAGGTACACAATTATAATTTGTCAATCAAAATGATATTAATAATAAATTTTAAATATACCTAAAGCATCTAGCTACAAGCCTCACACACATGAATCTTACCATGTAAAGGGACAAATCTGTATCCTTAAACCAATAAGAGGGATTAATTCAAGGGCTGGAGTGAGGGTCCATTTTACCAGAACTACATGGCTAAGGACTTGTGAGAAGTAAACTCCCTAAGGAAAATCCAAATAATGTTGGTGGGAAATAGAACAAGTCGATGCCAAGATGATAAACAATGATATCTACGTTGACTACGATAAAATCTCTTCAGATTAAAAATGTTTAGCTTATTCATGAGACATTTGTGTCATAGAATAAGCGAGATAAATTGGCTCTAAAATGGATGAACGTACAGTTGATCGTCTGTAAGTTGACCATCCAAGGTTCTGTAACAAACTGGTCAACATACAAGGGGGTCAACATAAGGAACTAGGCCTCCTGTACTGATATAGAACTTGTGGTTTATGTCTGCTCTATGAAAATCAGGTCCACTCACGGAGGTGGTCAGTTATGGAAGTTCTACTGTGTTTTAACAAGTGAATATCAAATCAATGTTTCAGCCTTGGTTTTAGGATGCCTACTGAATTAAACTACCTTATTATTTTACATATGGTGTAAAGAGTGAGTAATATCATTTTTATTTCTAATATTTATATTTCTCTTAACCTAACTTAGAATAAAATCATGTATTTAATAAAAGATAAATGATTCATGATATAATTTTGACAGGATTTAGTCTCAACTTCAATAGACATTCTTGTTTTTTTTTTTGAGACAGAGTCTCATTATGTCACCCTTGGTAGAGTGCCATGGCTTCACAGTTCACAGCAACCTCAAACTCTTGGGCTTAAGCTATTCTCTTGCCTGAGCCTCCCAACTAGCTGGGACTATAGGCGCCCACCACAATGCCTGGCTATTTTTTTGTTGCAGTTGTCATTGTTGTTTAGCAGGCCTAGGCCGAGTTTGAACCCACCACCCTTGATGCATGTGGCCGGCACTGTAACCACTGTGCTATGGGCACCGAGCCTCAATAGACATTCTTCAAATAACTCATAAATGTAACTATCATTTAAACTAAATTTACAGAAATTACTGACTTTAGCATAGTATATATTGATAAACCTGAGAATTAAACTATTTTCTAGATTTTCTGTACACACACACACACACACACACACACACACACACACATATTTATGAGACAATGCTCTGCTTAACAATGATACTTTAATCAGAAAGTCAATTAAATAGACTATTTGACCTAGATATGAACTTGGGAAATTTTTGATTTATACAAAGATTGTAGTAAATACAGTAATTTAATAAAAACTGTGCATCAATTTTTGTTTTATCATATAAGGTTGCTTTCTGCATGTTGATAAAAAAGAAGTGAACAGGAAGAATGTATATGAATATGCAACATTGTTTTAAGAAGAGAGAGAAAGCATTATTAATTTAGTATGCTTGAGTATTCTGTTTCCAAAGAGGGTTTCTCTATGGTGGGAGATTGATAGACTTTCCTACAATCTGAGTGAAATATTTTTCAATAACATACAATGATTTATTATTTTATATTCCCTGAATAGATTTTTCTGATTGACTTCCTGAATGTCTGGAAAAGGTTTGCCTTGTCTAGCGGGCAAAAATATTGATATGCACTCTAATTGAAATTAATACAGTGGCATTCTAGTTTTTAATCAGGGTCTTGTGAGTTTGACAAATTTGACCAGTTCAGGGGGAACTGATGAAACTGAATTCTTGGAGCAGTCTGTCTGACCCCTGGGACCTTGGTGGTGGCTTCACCGTGTGGCCCCTAAACATGGCCTGCCTCCTCCTTCACTCTGTGTATTGGGAGAGTTAGTGTAGGGAAGCGAACAGGAGAAGAAGGGTAAGTGCCCTTTTATTAAGAAATGAAAGATAAAATAGAATGTTATAAAAAAGCTCCAACAAATAACGTTCAGAAATCCTAGCCAAGGAACTCCACTGGAAATAGATGAATAGAGCAATGCCACAGTAGCACATCTACAGGGCTTTTATCGGACGTCGGTGGCATCTGCAGGGGTGTATGATCAGTCTTCACTTACCATGGTGCGTGGGTGCTGGGAACCAGATTTTAAGTGAAGCCATATATTTAAAAAAAGTATTTTATTGAAGGCTAATTGATAAACAAGTTGTCCTGCATCATTTATTTTTGTGTGTTTAGATGATTATCATGGACTTTATGAATTTTTATTGTGTAATCATCTCTATTCATTCCTTCATGTATTTTCTGAACCACTTTTCAGTTCAAGGTTATGGGTGGCCAGAGTGTCTCCCAAGCAGCTCAGGGGAAGAGGTGGGCACCCATCCTAGACAGGCTGCCATCCCATCACAGAGCACACTCACGCTCACACACTCAAATTCCCACCGGGAAGTTTAGACCTGCTGACCCACCTCACGTGCACAGCTTTGGACTGTGCCAGGAACTGGAGTAGGAGGGGGACAGCCACACAGGTGCGGGGAGAAGGGACAGACTCCACAGAGAGCGGCCCCACCCAGACTAACTTTTTTTCTCATGTAAGTTATAACAAAACAACATTAAATGAAACAATCTTATTTGAGGACCTGCTGTATATACAGTTTGTTTTGCATCTAAATTCAAGGTTTTGTGTTAATTTGACAAAAGCTAACATTTAACATTCTAAGGAGGAAAACAACCCACCATACTTAGCAGCTTTCTCAGATAACATATATTTTTTACTTTCTTTCCAGTGTGCATTCCAATTTAGATGGAGAAACACAAAATATAAATAAATACATGATTTTTAAGGCACTGGGTATGATTTTTCTGTAACATTATTCATTCAAACAGTCATGGCAAGGCTACTTGACAAAATTACTTATAGGAAAAAGAAATGCCAGTATCTGTTTTCCCATAAAATGTAAAAATAGTTCTTTTACTTTACAGGTTATACATAGTATAATTTTCCATTGTTATAAATATTCCAATTCATAGCTATGAGTAAATATATGTGAAATGTTTATCTAGTAATAATCATCTATCAATAGATATTGGTGTGGTTCTTAAGATATTGGTACTATAAACACTGCTTGGACTTGACGCCATACACATACTTTCTCATGTACAGATACTAGAATTTCTTATAGGTATTTATTTAAATGAAGTCCTAGGCTATGCAGATTTTCTTAAAAAAGAAAAAGTAAGATAATAAAATGAACTTAATCTATATTGTTGGTATTATAAATTTATATATATTTATAAGTTGGCTACACTATGGAGTAAGTGTGTCTGGTTTCAATTGGAAAATAAATGACCATGATTAACTATTTGTAACATTACTTCTCTAAGAAAATACGCCTCAAATTTTAAACAAAATGAAATAGGACAATGTTTTGGAATGTATTGTGCCTTTAAGTTGAGAAATGTTAATCTTTTTTATTTCTTCCTCTAGAATTTAGTAATAATATAATACAGGGAATAAACTTTTATTCTAAAGGGAATTACTTTTGGAAATTATGTCACCCTCTGGCACATTCATCTCTAAAATTTTGCACTCAGCAAAGGTAAGCTCTAAGGGAATCCCATTTCCTCGTATGTAAGAGAATCAAAGGAAGAAGATGGGAACTATTTTTCATTAAGCCGATAATCATTGTCCCAATTTCTGAGGACTGAGGGTAAACTAAAAATACTGGATAATGGAAATTCATTATCATGACTTAAAGGAAATAAATTACTGTCCCATAAATTCTGCATAATTTGTCTTTTTCAAACTATCCAGTAATGAATTTTTATTTGTTTGCAAACTAGGTAGGAACTCTTTTTTCACAAATGGCCATGGAAGCTTGCCATCTTTTATCTGCCTTCATTTATCTGAAGATTGTGTGGACCTAGAATTTTTATTTACTTTTGACCCCAAAAGAAATAGGTAATATGAAATTCTATATTTACTGATTGAAAAGGCATAACCATTTTTAATGGATAATTTTATTTGCTCACAAGTGTATTATCACTGCATTGGTCAAGAAAGATCTAAGTGATATTATTAGTATGTGAGGAAAATATAAACTACTGAATTGTAGATGAGCTAATAAAAAATGAAATATAGCCATTTCAGATTAACATACTATTTCTGTTAAAAATTCTCATGCACTAGAAAGAAAAGACTTTTTGCTTATATTTTCTTGAACAGAGAGCTTGTAAATTATCATTTCTGTATGCTTTATTTATTTATTCGTCATGAAAGTTATATACTGCCTGTGGGAACTCTTTGGAGGTAATGAAGCTGATCAATTCTTACATCATTCAGAAACTTTTAAAACTCAATTTAGAATAATTAGCTATAGTAATTTTCAAAAGTCTATATAAGTAAGTTTATTTAATTAGCTTTTAATAAGTGGTCTAATACTATATCAATTTACAAATCTTTTTATGGTTGCATTTTTCAACATTTATTTGAAAGGAAGAGATAAAATTCTGCCTAATCTCTGTAAAAGTATAAAATTCAGAAAAATAAATGTAACTTTTTTGAAGATTACTTGTAATTTAAATAAAAATGTCATGGACTGAAGTCAGAAGATTTAAGTACAAATGTCACTTATATATTTCCATGTTTGTTACACTTAGTTGTCAAGGAATTTATTCCTGACTTGAAACAGATATTTTTCTGCTGACATTGCATTATATTTTTAGGTAGAAAAGAACCAACTAAGCAAAGTCTACTGTGTAAATAATATGAAGCTGTTCCCTGAGTAAGCTATTAAAATTTATACATAAATTCTTGATACTATAATAAATAAAAACACAGACTGCGGGGGCAAAGATAAACTGCAGAGTTTCTTAGTATACACAAACTTCCTGTAAGCCTCCCAACTCCTCTTTCCTAGGGAGTTTCCTTTGTTTTTAAAAAAGGAAACTTTAAAAAAAAAAAAAAGATAACTATCAAAGCTACCTGAAAGCAACTATGTACATTTTAAAACACAAATCATGGTATTGTCCTATAGTGGTGTAAAAATCAAAAGTATCTGTCAAGTCAGAAAATAAAATTAGAAAAAGATATGAAAAAAATGCTTTTTCATGGAAAGTTTCACTCCCACCATAATCAAGTAATAAGTGTCCCTTCTCTATGACTTTAGCCATCTGTGTCTCTCTATTTCACAATTTATTTCAGAATTTTTGTCAGTACAATGATTTATCCACAATAGTTGATTTTTTTAAATTTCAGATTAATACATGGGTATAAGGAATTAGGTTACATTGTTTGCATTTGTTAGGTAAAGTCCAAGTTGTAGTTCGGCTCTTCAAACAACAGGTGTGTCATATACTCCTACATGGTACCCATAGGTGAAAGCTTACCGATCCCTCTCCTTCTTACCCTCCCTCCTCCTCCTACTCTTACTTGAATTTAATTGTGTTTTTTCCTTGTGTGGGCTTGTAGTTGTTCATCTACTAATTTCATATTAGTATTGAGTACATTGGATACCTGCTTGTCGTTCTTGTGATATTTTCTTAGGAGGATGTTCTCCAAATCCATCCAGGTAAATACAAAAGATGTAAAGTTTCCGCCTTTCTTTATGGCTGAATAGTTGCCCATGGTATGCACATATCAGATTATTAATCCAGTCATGAGTTGATGGGCACTTGGGTTGTTTCCACATCATGATGATTGTGAATAGAGCTACGTAAACATTCTAGTGCAAATGTTCTTATGGTTAAATGATTTTTTTTCTTCTGGGTAGATACCTAGTAATGGGATTGTAGGATCAAATGTAAGATCTCCTCTTAGCTCATTCAGGATTCTCCATACTTCTTTCAAAGTTGGCAATCCCTCCAGCATTGTAAAAGTGCTCCCTTCTTTGCACAACCACACCAACATCTGTAGCTTTGGGACTTTGTGATGTGGGTTGTGCTTATGGGAGTTAAGTAATATCACAAAATGATTTTGATTTGCATTTGTCTGATGATTAGGGACAATGAACACTTTTTCATATGTTTGTTGGTCATTCATCTGTCTTCTTGAGAGAAGGTTCTGTTCATGTCTCTGGCCCTATGATAAATGTGGTTGTTTGCTCTTTTCTTGTTGATTAGTTTGAGTTCTCTGTAGATTCTGGTTGTTAGGCTTTTGTTAGATTTGTAACATGCAAATATCTTCTCTCATTCTGAAGGCTGTTTGCTTTAGCTATTGTGACCTTATCTGCAGAGAAATTCTTTAGCTTGATTATATCCCTTTTATTTATTTTTGATGATGCTAGAATTGCTAATGGGGTCTTCTTCATAAAATCTTTTCCCAGGCTGATATCATGAAGAGTTTTTCCTGAACTTTCTTCTAGAGTTTTTATGATTTCTTGTCTTAGAAATAAATCTTTTATACAGTGAGTCATTTTTTATAAGGGGTGAGAGAATCCACTTATAAAATAAATTAAATGGCAAAAAATTGCATGTATTGTGAATTGTTATTCTGAAGAAACTGATTTTTTTTTGTATCTGGTGTCTGTTAGCTTTCTATTTCTGGTTATCTATTTCTCCCTTAAGAAATAGTGGAATAATGGTTCAGAATGTAAACTGTGGAGCCTGTTATTTGAAACATAGACTAAACTCTACCTGTATAACCTGCTGCAATTTACTTATCTGTTCTAAACCTCACTTTCCTCATCTTTAAAATGGGAATGAAACTGGCATGTATTGCCTATGTATTCTTTCCTGCAAATAAAATGCAATAATATAAGTAAAATGCTTATAAATCTTTTATTTTTATGGAAAATAAAACCACAGAGATTAATGGTATATCATATTCTTGCCTATCTTGGTTGTCTAGTCCTTATATACCGAGGGCTTTACGCTTTTTGATAATTTCTGTGCAAGACATTAGTCTAAACATTTTATCTCAAAATCCATGTAGATAGTTATTAATATCTTACCCATTTACAGATAAAGAAATTTATTTTTAGAAAAGAGAAGAGCAGTAGAGTGGCTTTCAAAGTCCTCTCTATTTTTGTGCAGTGCTATTGAGTTCTGAAGAGGGTTTAGACATACTTTGACCAGTAAGTGACTTGTGCTGTCCCAGAGTGACTCTGAAGTAGATGGACTAAAAGATAAGGTTTCTTGAAAAAAAAAGATTTAAGGAAGGACTTGAAAGACTGCACAGTTTTTGAGAAGCAGGTTTAACAGAGTTAGTCACATGAAGACATTAATTTACTCACACTTTCTTATGAAAGATAGAACACAACTATAGTCCAGGATGAAGAAGAGAAATGGAGCAGGAAGAGAGAGGAGAGGGGAGGTTTGATAGAAGGAGGGTAAAAGGCAGGACCACGCCTATGGAGCAAATTGCAAGGGTACAAGTCAAATCTGTCAAGTGTAGAACATAAATGTCCTAACACAATAACCAAGTAAATGAGGCTAAAGCTATGTTGATTGGTTTGATGTAACCATGCCAGATTGCATAAAAAAATCAACACATTGTACCCCATATATGCATAAATGTATTCATGATCTATGTGTATATGACTTAATAAAAAAAAAGGAAAAAAATTTAAGTGATCAAGCAAACATCCACAACAACATTAACAACTCTCAAGATTTGGGCAAATCAATATCTAGTGTGCTGCAACATATTATCTGAATGTCAAGTTTTCAACAAAAATATTATGAGATATGCAAAGAAATAGGAAAACGTGACTCATAGAAGAAAAGCAGGCAATACTGCTTGTGAAGAGACCCAGATACTAGACATCGGAAAGACTTCAAAGTGCTATTACAAATAGGTTCAACTAAGAAAAGAAAACTATGGCTAAAAAAATGAAAGGAAGGTATGGTGACAATCCCATGACATAGAGAATATCTACACAATTTTTTTTGAAAGCAACAAATGGAAATTCTTGAATTTCTCAGTACAATAATGAAAGGAAAACTCACTAAAGAGACCAAGCAGTAGATTTCAGTTTATAGAAGAAATGATCAGTGAAGTTGAAGATAGATGAATGGAGGCTGTGTAATGTAAATAACAGAGAGAAAAAAAGAATGAAGAAAATTCATAAAAGCCTCAAAGAAGTATGGAATGCTATGAAATGCACCAGTGCATGTAGAAGCAAGGACTGAAAAATATTTAAAAAGATAATGCCTGAAAACTTACAAAATTTGATAAAAAATTTTAATCTATTTATCAAAGAAGCTCAGTGAACTCCAAGTAGAATGAACACATAGAGATTCTTGAAATAATTAGAGTCAACATATTGAAAGGTAAAGATAAAGAGAAATTATTTCTAATTAGTAAAAGAAAAACAACTTAATATGCATAAGGAAACCCTGATGAATACCTGATTTCTCATCACTAACAATAAAGGTGAAAAGAAAATTGGAAGGCATAGGAAAGTGCTGAAAGTCAACCTACATCTGTCAACCAAGAATCTTACACCCATAAGAACTATTATTCAAAAATGGAGGCAAAATAAAGATATTCTCAATGTAACAAAAGCTGAGAAAATTTCTTTCTAGTAAACCTTCCTTATAAGAAAAAATAACGGAAGTTCTTTAGGCTGATAGCAAGTAACAACAGACAACAATTAGAACCCATACAAAAACCAAAAAAGCATTAGTATAGACAATTGTGTAGATGATCACGAAAGATGGTGTAATTTCATATTTATGCATATTATCCTTTGTTCTCTTGACTGATTTTAAAAAGCAATTAAAGTTTGTATTTAATTATATAATTGGGATAATAGCATACAAAAGTGGAATTCATTAGACAATAACAGCAAAAGGGGACATGGAGAAACACAGCTGTATTCAAGTGAGAAAATTACACCTTACACTAATTAAATTCCATAGAAAAAAAATGAAAAGAATTATGAATAGTAAAAAAAGTTTACTATGACAAACCTGATAGACACTCATGGCCTCTTTTATTCTTTCAACTTCTTTTTTAAAACATAAAATTGTATAGAGTAATAATTATAACAATAAATTACTGATTTTGTTACATACACAGATGTAATATGTGCAATAACAATAGCATAAAAAGAGGAGAAAGGAATGGAATTATATAGGGTTTAAGTTTCTATATTTTCCTAGAATTAAATTAGTGAAAATTTGAGACAGATTTTGATAAGTTAAAAGGGAAAAGACAAAATCAACTACAAATAAAATATGAAAAAAAAATTTAAAAGTTAGTAAAGAGGCTCAGCACCTATAGCTCAGTGGCTACAGCAACAACCACATACACCAAAGCTGGTGAGTTTTCCCAGGACTGCCAAACAACAATGACAACTACAACCAAAAAATAGTTGGGCGCTGTGATGGGCACCTGTAGTCCCAGCTACATGGGAGGCTGAGGCAAGAGAATACCTTAAGTCCAAGAGTTTGAGATTGCTGTGAGATGTGACGCCATGGCACTCTACCAAGGGTGACAAAGTGAGACTGTCTCAAAAAAATAAAAAAGTTATTAAAGAAATTTAAATGCTACATTAGAAAGGATCCACTCAGTAAAAAATAAGGCAATAAAGGGAAAGAGACATGAAATATATTCAAAACAAAAGCAAAATGGCAGATTGCTTAACTGTTAAATATGAGTGGATTAAATGATACAATCAAAAGGCAGAAATTATCAGACTGGATTTTAAAAAATATCTCACTATATGCTGTCTATCCTCTGCACTCAAAGATACACATATATTGAAAATAAAAAGATAGGAAGAGACATACAAATGACAAACACCAGAGAAATCAAATATCTGTACTATACAAACAGACTTTTAAATAAATAAGCAAAAAGTGTTATTTTTGGGGGGAAAAGGGGAAAAACACATTTTATAGTGATTAAATAAATGTATAACAATTAAAAATATATAACACCCAATAATAGAATCCCGAAATATATGAAGCAAACACACAATCAAAGGTAGAAATAAAAAATAAATTATAAATCATTTTATACCTCTGACAAAGGTTTAATAACCAGAATCTACAGAGAACTCAAATGTATTAGCAAGAAAAGAACAAGCATTCCCTTCTCAGGGTGGGCAAGGGACTTGAAGAGAAACTTCTCTAAAGAAGACAGGCACACAGCTTACAGACACATAAAAAAAAATGCTAACCATCCTTAATCATCAGAGAAATGCAAATCAAAACTACTTTGAGATATTATCAAACTCCAGTAAGATTAGTCCACATCACAAAATCCCAAAACCAGAGATGTTGGCGTGGAAGTGGAGAAAAGGGAACACTTCTACATTGCTGGTGGGAATGCAAACTAAGACGTCCCTTTTGGAAAGATGTTTGGAGAATATTTGGAGATCTAAAAATAGACCTGCCATTTGATCCCATAATTCCTCTACCAGAAGGCCAAAAATCACATTATAACAAAGATATTTGTACCAGAATGTTTATTGTAGCCCAATTCATAATTGCTAAGTAATGGAAGAAGCTCAAGTGTCCATCGACCCATGAATAGATTAATAAATTGCGATATATATATACACCATGGAATATTATGCAGCCTTAAAGAAAGATGGAGACTTTACCTCTTTCATGTTTACATGGATGGAGCTGGAACATATTCTTCTTAGCAAAGTATCTTAAGAATGGGAGAAAAAGTATCCAATGTACTCAGCCCTACTATGAAACTAATTTATAGCTTTCATATGAAGGCTAAAACCCAATTATAACACATGAATATGGGGAAAGGGAGGGAGGAGGATGAGTGGAGGTTAGGTAATTGGTGGGACCACAATATGGTGCATCTTAGAAGGGTACGGGTGAAACTTACTAAATGCAAAATATAAATGTCTTAACACAATAACTAAGAAAATGCCATGGAGGTTATGTTAAACAGTTTGATGAAATTATTTCAGATTGTATATGAAACCAGTACATTGTACCCCATGATTTCATTAATGTGCACGGCTATGATTTAATTAAAAAAATTTTCAATTAATGACCTAAGTTTCCACCTCAAAACACTAGAGATAGAAGGGAAAACTAATTCTAAAACAAGCAGAATGAAGAATAATAAATATTGAAGCAGAAATGAGTGAAATAGAGACTAAAACATAGAGAAAAATCAATAAAATAAAAAATAGCCCTGTGAACATTTACAAGACTGTAGCTTGAACGATGGGAGGGCCGGGGAGGAAAGAACATGCAAATTATACTAAAATCAGGAATGAGAGATGTGCTATCACCATTATATTTACAGAAATGAAAGTATGATAGGGAATACTATAAACAACTATATGCCAAAGTATTTGATAACTTATGTGAAATGGAAAAATTATTAGAAAGAAGCAAATATCAAGACAACTAAAGAAGAAAGTCCCATAAATACAAAACGAAATAAATGAAAAGAAATGTATACCAAAGCATGTGACAATAAAACTATAGGAGATAGTAAACAGAAAATTTTAACATAGGGAGGAAAAAAGGTAGATTACCTATAATAGAGTAACAACATTTGACTGAAACCAGAATTCTCTGAAGCAAAAAGTTTAGTCAAAAGCCCTTGGAGTTTCCTAGAAGACTATAACTGCTAGACTAGATTTCTGTACACAACTAAAATAACCTTCTGGAACAAAGGGAAAATAATGACTTGTTTTCAGAAAAATGAAAAGCGTAATTTACAATCATCAGACTCTGATGAACTCAGGTGATTGGTAGAAATTCTGTGGTGTAACTATGAAGCTTTCCGCATTATACTGACTCCCTCTGACTGAGAAACACGTTAGGGTCACATAATAGAGTGGGAAATTTTGAAAGAGGAATTTATAGGGCTGAGATGAGATGTTGGGGGTAGCAAAGAGGGAATAAATAATAATTTAGGTTTGGGCATTTTCAGTTTTGATTTTAGCTGTATTTATAGTCTCAACTTCTTGATGAGTTAACTACTGATTTAACTATTTTTCTCAAGTGCAAACAAAATGGCCAATAAACAAGCCTTAGAAATTTTCAAGTACAACGCTAAAACCTCTGTGAAATGAATTAATATATACCCTTGTGCTCCCCAATGTTTATTTTGGAGGTAAAACTGGAAGATACCATCTACTTAGGGAAAGTAGTAAAGTTAATTCATGCTGTGATATGATAAATGCCACTTTCAAGCTCTAAAACACTGTTTTAACACATTATTCTTTTAAGGTAAATTTCATTGCAATAGGATAATAAATGAAACTGAAAGATGTCTCTGATTTTTAATTAGCACTTGCATGTTAGCAAGCCTTTATTTCATTTAGATATTTAAGCCTGAGGCCCTAATTGAAGTTTTTCTTTTTTCCTTATGCCAAAAACTAACATGCTAGAGCTTTAATGGTGAAAATAGATCATAATTAAACATAGTTCTATTGATAATGGTCTACGTGGGCCAAAGTTCATACAAAATGAAAAAAAAAATCTATCACACATTCAGAAATTTAATTAACTCTCACAGCAACCATGGATACTTGTTCAAATCTGTCTATCTAAATTTTACAGTTCAGTGTCTGACGTGATAGAATCACCCCTAAGGGTTAGGGTGCTTTGGCATAAATAGGATCTTTTTCTTATAAGGAGAGATAGAAAGTCTAATTGTGCATCTAATCTGACACAATACTTTTTGTATGACTATATACCATCAATAATATGTCCTTTGAAATATTTATATACATGTATATATGGAAATTCCAGAAACTGTAATCAAGTTTTCTCCTTCAATAAAATAGTGTAATAACTTGGTTGTATTAGTTATTGAGTTTAGAGAGTTTGAATGCTTTTAGTCATTGGTATAAATGTTTGGGCTAATAGTAATTTAGCAGGCTTTCCAAATCATTATTTGCCAAATTTCTAAAATTTTTAAGAAAAAAAAAGTTATTTGCACCTGGTAAATTATAGGTGAATTTTATAAGTTATAAATTTTTCCTAAAATTATTCTCTGGATCTCCCCAGAAAATAAAGACCATCATTTGCGATTCTAAATGCTGTACCAGACCAGTAAAAAGAAGTTAAAAATGCTTTTATTAGTTTACACTGGCATAAAAAAGACACTTCAGGAAATTGTTTAATGACAAAATTAATTCAATTACTTCTTCCAGTATATGGGGCTGGCACCCTACTCCTTTGAGCCACAGGCACCACCCATCAATTACTTCTTCCAAATTATGATTTTAAAATAAATTTCTTTTAGAAAATTACAGTGATAATGTATGGTAATTCTGTTTTAATTTAACATACTATTTGGTTCTTAATTTCCTATAAATATTTTCAGAAATTATTTAGAAAATACAAAAATATTTTATATAAATATTAATTAAAAAAACTCAAGAAACATTGGTTTAGATAAACCACCAAGAAAGAAACCCACAGAACAATGGCTTTTCAAATCAATTAGCCAAAGGGGAAACACATTGCTATAGTGTGAGACAAATCTAATCTACCTTGCTGTTAACTGCCTTTTGCTCTTAAAACTGATACCACAGGAAAAGCTCATATGATAACTATCTTTGGGAATATCCAGGGACTTAATTTTATTAAAAAAAATGTATTTAAATTTTCACCATGTGGGGAGAAATGGTCACCTACCCCTAAGCACTAAAATGACACTCAACTTTATGAGAAAGTAAAAACAGAAAATGTAAACAAAACAATCTCATGAAACATACAATAAAGTTGGCAGGTGTGAATATATTCTGTAGTTGAAGAATTACAACAGTGAAGTAGGCAATATGAATATGCTATCTTAATATCAGAATTATTTTTCTCTTTTTAGTGATTTTAGCATTTGAGAGTTTAATTTCTGGTTGGAATTCTTTCTGAAAAATAAAGTGACAGCTTTGTGCAGTGTTAAATATCTCTATTCTCTATCCTGTCTGCAAGCTATCCCTTTCAGTTAGGCTAGATCTTTGCTGAAATAACCCAGGGATGAAGTCATTGGATAAGACTATTTATCTGATCTGTAATTAGGGGAATGTTGCATTCTACACGACAGAAAAATTACAGCTGATGCTGATATTTTTCTTTTTTTTCTGTTGCTTCTGGCACTACAAACTAATTTATTTCTATTAGTCTTTCTTTGATTGCATGGTTTTACTTACCATTATGTTTTACTGACTTACAGCATCTCTGCATTCTTTCTCTTGGTATGTTTTTAATATCCCTTTTATCACCAAATTTCTATAATAGAATTTTATATATTGTTGTTTATTTAATTACTGTGACCTTTGGTTTGCAAAATTCTCATACTGGCCGCTTTATAAACTACTGCAGAATCCATAGATTATTCTTTCTTGGGTAAGGTAATAATTTTGATTTCAATCTGCAGTGGCCAGGAAAGAACTCTTGGAACAGGATAAGACCATATATAGGACTCACTGAAACAAACATGGTCAGAATTCACAGCCTATAAGATAGAGTAAGAATGGGGCTATCGGTCAGAACCATCCGTGCTATGACAAACATTAGGATGTTAACCTATACAGCAGAACAGGGCAATAAAAGTGCCTTTTATGAGGTCCTAGTAAGTTGGGCTATTATTTTTTTTTCCTTGTATTACTTAATTCAATCTTTACACAACTCATATTAAGTAGAAATTTTTCTCCACATTTTAAAGATGAGGGAACTAAGAAAAGTGACTCAAAGTCATATAGCCAGCAAGTGGTGGAAATGTCAAGATTCTTATTTAATCTCTATATCGTAATCCTTTTTCTGTTGTCTATAACATAATATCTGAAACTGGGTGATTTAGAAAGAATGGGAATTTACTTCTTACTGTTATGGAGGCTGAGAAGATCGAAGACCATGGGCCTGATCTGGTGAAAACCCTCTTTCTGGTGGATCTTTGCAGAGTCTCAAAGTGGCAGAGGGCATCACAAGGCACAGAGGCTAATGTGCTACTTCAGGCCTCTTTTTCTTCTTATAAATCTACCTTATACCAGTGATAAACCATTAACCCACCAGCCTATCAATCCACTAATCCATGAAAAGTCCATTCATGGGGGCACAGCCTTCGTGACTCAATCATCTCTTAAAGGGGCTCCATGTCTCAACACTGTCTCATTGGAGATTAAATTTCAAAAAGGGGACAAATAGTCAAAACATTCACTCTGAAGGGGGTGGAGCAAGATGGCTGACTGGAAGCAGCTTCTGAAAAAGGCTCCTGTCCAAAAGGGAAGATAACTTCCAGAAACTACGCAATTAAGCTGAATGCTGGGAGCCCAGCTGAGAGAGAGAAGTGATTTCTGCGGATCACCTCTGCTGAGACTGGCCACAACCCCAAGAAAGCATGCTTCAGGTAAAAAATTCATCTGAAAGGAAGGGTGCCTGTCCAATCCCTCAAGAAAGCTCTGAGTTTCTTGCTTTTCTG